>PVJD01014628.1:0-28322 GCA_004026545.1 Mormoops blainvillei
TCTTTGATGTGTGTTTTTTAACTGCAACTTTCATGTGGTGATGGAAGAAGCTAAGAGCAAGGTGGTAGCATTATGTGAAGACCAATGCTTTCCAATGCCCTTTGCCCTTCAACAGCACCAGGCAGACAAAGAAGAACCACATAGCCAGAGAAGCCTACCTGTTTTTTAAAGAATATCTGTGCTAGCAGAATCTAAAAGGGTGAGAAGGAGCACGCTCTTCAACGACAGAAAAAAATGTGGCGGGGCCACTTAGAGAGATAGATTTGGCTTAAAATAAGAGTTCACTTACAGCTTTGCTTGGATCGTAACCCAAATTAAAATTGTTTGTGTCCAATTAGTTTAAAATAAAAATACCTCCATTTGTGGCAAGTCTTTCACACATTTATTTTCAGTAGCGGAAGAACAGAGCAGCCGTAGACGTAACAGGACCTGGAGCCCGGGGAAACTAAACAGGTGTGTCTTGTTTTACATAATACATACATTCCTGGGAAAGCTGAGTGGAAGTGAAACAGTATTTTTTATATATAAGGTGCATGCTATTTTAAAAGCATGTCACTGAAAACTCTTATTTTTTGACTGGTAAACAGAGCTTTTCATTCTTCTGGGTTGGCCTAATGAGGCTGACTTAACTTGAAGGATTTGGGCCTGCTGTGGGGCATTCTCAGAGCAGCAAGCTCCTACGGGGGACCTTTAAAAGCTGTTTTGGGTCAGTTTACCCAAAATGGCCACATGAGGAAGGAGCCAGAAATGCACCTAAGATCATTAGGTAGGACCAAGCAAGTAGAAACCTGAGCTCTTCCATGGAACCACGGCTTATGAGGCCTTTTCTAAAACTGGGATGAGGGCTGACGGTCCTCAGGGGCAGTGAGGGGGGGAGGGGCACTCTCCATAGAGTGGAATGGGATGTTATCTGAGGCCGTGTTTGTACATAGCTCACAGTCCCCTGAAAGCCAAGAGTTCAGAAGGTGGTGGTCAACGTGGTTACCTTACCTGGCATAAGGGAAGTGCACAGACAGAGCAAAGAGCCTCTCGCGCCCTCCGGGGGTGTCAAAGCCAGAAGCCATCTGTTCAGAGCCTGACTGAGAGGACGGTCAACAAAGTGAGGAGAAGGTAGGTTGTAGAAGAAGAAAAGAGAGATGGGGAGAGGGGCAGATGTAGAAGCAGGGCTCTTCAATATGTAATGGTAAAGGCTACAAGGACATCGGACTAAACCGATGAGCTTTTAAAGGATTGGTTGATTATGAAATTGTGAACAAATTCCAAGATGTTGTTATTAAATGTTTGCCCACATACTCTGCACAATACCCTACCCCTTGATGCTTAACGAATATATTTTCCAGACAAACAAAAGGAAATACTGCTTTTCATGGGAAGCAACAAACTGAGTCACCAGGAGGTAGGTAACTGAAAGTTGAAAAATGCATTTTAAATATTATTGCATTTTTAAAATCATTCCCATTAAGCCATTCTGATGTTGGGGTTTTAAGAGACTTTACAGATGTTGGGAGTCCGCCTCCATTCCTCTGAGGGTAACAGCCTTATGCTTTCTAACCCTCAGTAATGGCACCTATCTCACTATATTACGGCAGTTTTTACAGTTCTCATTCATGTAACACTAAAAGCTGGCCCTTCCCCGCCTTCCAGGAGCCCACCTGGCCCTACGGGTGGAATGACTAGAAGGTCCCCATTCTGTCATGCGTGCCCTCAAACCCAGACCCCAGCTGCCTTTCCACCTGGAGTGCAGTTTCGCTCCCTTCTGGCCTCTGGGCAGTGCTGCCTTCACTTCTGAAGCAGAGCTCAGCTCTCGCCTCTCCTAGGATGTGCTTCCCAGCTCGCTCCTCATAAATGTCTCCCTCTTGTACTTCCTCAGCACCCAGAATTTACTCTCCCCCGGCACCCATCAAGAAAAAATGCAACTACCCATTTTATTATCCTCCCCGACCAGCGTCTGAGCGTTCTGAGGGAGGGGAGTGGGCCAGGCAGACACTCACTGGCCATCGCTCAAAATGTGTTGCCACAGAGGAGCCAGCAGGTGCTCCTCTACTGCGTCTCTTTGTTGCCGGTGCGAGGCTCTGTCTGACCCAAGTGTGAGTCCAACAGGATGACAGCTTTTTCCATCTCCTTGGTGCAGGTCTTATAGGAAGAACCCTGAAGAAGGTAGTGCTATGCATTAGAGAAAACTAGCCACTGCCCCCATAAATAAAATGTCTGCACAAGGTTTAAGTAGAGTTACATAAAACTAGGGAGGGGTTTCTGTGGTTGAAGAAGGACAGCTGGGGAGAACTTCATTTTATTTTGAGTACATACATGATAAATACTTATTCAGCGTGTTAGTCTGGGTTCTCTGAGATGCAAATGCCAAAAAGGGATTAAATGTGAAGCAGATTTAGTAGGGGAAATGCTCATGGAGGATGAAGGTCAGGGAGAACCTTCAGACCACAGTACGGGTCTGACCTTGTGACGGGTCTGATGAAGAGGGTGAAAGAACAAAGATGACGGAAAGAGTTTGCACTGCAGCACAGTTCCAAGAAAGGTTCAACTAGGGCAACGGGGCACCTTCCTCCCTCCTCCCCATCTTACTCTCTGTCTCTTACCTTGAACTTGCATTTGGGATTATGGATTGTTTATGACCTCAGGAAGAGGATGTTGCTATGGTGTCATGAAGTGCGGAGCACCTTGTTTTAAAAGTCATCATAAAGGGAATAAATACCCCATTCTACCATAAGCCTCAATCTTGAGTCTGAACAAGTGGGTTGACTCAGAGATGAGAACCACTAACATTTATTGAGTGGCAACAGATGCCACATTCTGTCCCATTATATTCTTCACAACAATCCCATCAGGTAGCTACTGAGCTCTCTCCATCTAAAGATGAAGAAACTAAAGCTCAGATCATTTCAGTTACTGTTCATAATCATGAAACTAGGAAGTGGCAGAAGAAAAGTCAAAATTGGCCCATGCTGGTAACTACTACTTTTGATCGTCACCCGAGTGACCTAGGCAGAGATGCTGTGTGTGGCAGAAGCACCTGTTCCCCAAATTCCTGTTCTCCTCAATTACCTTGGACTTCTTTCTGGAAAATGGTTTTCTCAGCACTCTTGCCCCATGCATGGATTTAGGACTAGTCTGTCAACAGACTGAGAGGAAGAGATATGTGCCTTTTCTGGGTCAGGGCCCTTAAAAAGAAAGTGCATACTCCCTCTGTGCCCTTACTCCTTCCGTAGACTGGAATCCTTGATGCTCTGTGACCCTGGAAACCACCTGTTACCCAAGGCAGTTTTTGTCAGCTGAGGTCTTCAAATGTCTCTACTGACTGGAAACCAACTTGAACTCTCTACCTTGCTGTGTTTAAGTCATTATAATCAGGGAATCTGAGTTATAACAGTGATACTTCCCTGCCTAAGAGGACAAGGAAATGTCTCCCTGGAGGAGCATGAAATGATTGGCTTAAAGTCACAGAGACAGTGAGAACAGAGTAGGAATTAAATTGCGATTGGACCTCCAGTGAGAGGGAGAGAAGAGGGACTCAGAAGCTTAGCAGAGGCCTGCTCAGTCTGATTGTGGTCTCACGGGGTGCCACCCTAGAGAGTGGGACCCAGAAGCTGTAATGGCGACAGATTCAGATCAAGTGTTGATAAGGAAAATGGGTCCATACACACTGAGGCAGGGCCCAGGTACCACTGAAACATATAAGGCCCAGGACACTGGCATAAAGCAGGGAGGCATCACGAACCACTCTGTGGGCATAACAGATTGTCAGGACTCATCTAAGTGGGAGAGCCTTTCCCCACAGAGTAGGGGGAGAAAAAAGGAGTCAAAGAAAAACCCTTGTTGGAACAGGGGGTTGGTACATGGAATCCGGGGACTCACTAGCACACTGTAGGGTCTCCAGACTCATTTCATACCCATTCAGTGAGGCTATGAGGGAAAAAAGGTAGGTATTCTCTCTCTGCTCAATGACCATCTTCTAGCTGAAGGGCACTAAAATGCAGAAAGCCCTTGCATTAGCTAAAGGTTGTCAATATCTGCTGGACAACAGATCTTAAAGATACCAGGCACCTCTAAACAATAATCTCCCGCAGGCTTCTTTGTTTTTCATCCCCATTCTTCATCCACGGCCTTAAGAAAGCTCTCCTTGAGATAGGGGTAATGATCATTAAACCCTTGGAAATGGTTAGGCCTTTCTGTGCTAAGGACCCAGGGGTCTAAACCTGCCCCCATCATGGCACTTTTCCTACCTAGTTCTTCCATGGAACCCCAGGGTAAGGTAAGTACAATATAAGGTTTTGTTTTTTTTTCAGGGGACAAAGGGTGCTAACTATCCAAAAGTACACTGCCTACTCAGGGTACATTGTGCATTCTAAAAACATATAAGTGCTCTTCTGCCTTCATGAAGAAGATAAAAGCAAGAAAGTGGATTAAATGAAAAAAAACCAACAGCCTACTTCAGATTTGGATATTACATTGTCTTCAGTGATGTGTTTCTAATGTTCTTGAAGCTTGCAAATAATGAAAAGGGTCCCCCCCCCTTTGAAATCTGAGTAAATATGCTGTAATTGGTTCAGAGTGCCTTTAATACTAGTGTTCTCAGGTTTTAAAACTCTTTTTTCCAAGTTTCAATAACATGTTCTTGAAAGATATACTCTCTAAGTAATTCTTTGTCCTCACGAAGACATTCAGATCACTTTTCTAAACCGATGGTCTGGCATCCTTCCAGAGCTGATTTAGAAGTTATGGCTCACACCCCATGTCTGAGTGTTCTAACCTTGGCACATCCTAAATCCCATGAATAGGGTTGGCAGTTGGGAAGGATGGCTATAAAAAGAGAGAAAGCTGCATATCTCTAGTTCTGTTTAGCAAATTTTGCTTTCATGAAAATCCTAGAGAGTCAAGAAGACATTGCCAAGATACCTACAGGATCTCAGTAACCTGTTGGACCACTCCATATGCCATAGCATACTCAAAATAAGTTAAATGTGTATAGTGTTTTATAGTTTGCAAACACTTTCATAGTTATTATCTCACTTGATGAGTGTAATAATCCTGGGAAGTATGCAGAGCAAATATTACTGTCCCCATTTGTGAGATAAAGATACTGAGGCACAAGGGAGTTCTGTCCAACGTTACCCACCCAGTTAATGCCTGAGCTGAGAAAGAAACTCAGGCTCCCAACAGTGGGTTTGGTTCTCTGTTCACTGCACCATGCTGTCTCATCAGAAGCCTTTGGCTCCAGTCCATCAGTTTCCAATCTGTTTCTGACAGTGGCTAGACTGCTCACAGCACTGGTCCTACCACGCCAAAGAGAAGAGGCCCTGGTCACTGTGAGGAGCACCACCTCCAAGCAGAACTCAAGTAGGCATGGGCAGAGATATCAGTAGAGGGAAAAGCCCCTTTATCCACAGCATCTTAAAACTCCAGCATAAGCACTCATCATTTTCACTAATGTGCAATTGCTCTCAAGGCTCTCTGGAGTTAGAGGTTTGCTTTGCCTACTGTGAGAAAGGCATCCACCAAGCTAAATTGGGCCCTTAGGCATGCACCCAGCTTTCTCAGAAGCCAATACTGTTTAGATGGAGTCCTCCCATGCACATCTCCCAGGATGGTTTTAGACAGCCTATGAGTATACTTTATTTCCTTTAAAACAAGTAACCTAGAAAATGAAATAACACATATTAGATTAAGCTCTGTCCCATTTGGCTAATTCAGAAGTTAATGGAAGGTCTCTTTCGGTCATTGGTATTGGCAGAGACACATTTAGTGAATTTCTCGTGGGAACCTCACACAGGTACAGTAGCAGCTCTTGCCCATGAATTAAGAATGGCACTTAAAGGCAGCTTTTTCCTCTCTAAGAGGGTGCCATTCAGGATTCTCTTGACAAAGGCCCTGTTTAGCAAACCCCCTCTTCCCCTAAATAAAAAGGATGAGAGAGATGGGGGTGAGGGAAAGAGAAGTAGAAAGAGAACAAGAGAAGAAGTGAGAGGAAGAGAGCAGATTTTTGAAATGGGTATGACACAGGGTGGAAAGAGAAGCACTGGCCAGGCCATGAACGAATGTGATGGAGGTGCCCACCGTGCAAAATATTCATGGTAACTAACACTAATCTCACCTCTTTGAATCCCATGCAGTGCCTGGCATGTGGACTGTCTATATTAGTTTAGTTCAGAATACTGATTTATAATTTCCCTTGAAGGGAATGCTAACTTTGAAAATAGGATAAGTAACAAAAATAATAAAGCTTGACTATTTCATGACTTTAACCGCAGTCCCTATATTTAAGCAAATATATCCAGAATCAAACCATTTCCTGAAAACACATTCTGTCTAATTGTTTCTGTGATCTATTCTGTCACGGAATCAATGAAGTTACCACCTGTCTGACACATGTCCAGGGATGAGGCCCCTTCTGAAAAAAATATAAAATGCAATGACCTCCTCACTTCCTTCTCAAATGCACATTGAGCCTACCCACCATGATGAGAAGTATTCATGTTATGAACCATTGACTCTTTTTGTTTCGTATTTTTGTATCTATATTTATAAGTGGAAAGGTCTATAGATTTTTTTTTTGTATCAGTGATGTTACAAAATTAGTATCATAAAATTAGATTGTTTTCAATAGTTTTCTATATTTAGGATCAATTTAAAATTAATTGGACTTTGAAAGTCTCGGGATTTGTTTTAGAACTAATATTTAGAATACTTTAATCACTTTCAAAATCTTACTTTGTGAGTTATCTACTTAATACCATATTTGGCTATCACTTCATTTCTTTCAAATTATTCCCAAATTTATATTTTTCCAAATGGACATACTGTATATTTTTGAATTATAGAAATATATAATTTATATATTTTCATTTCACTGAGGTATTCAAACTTATTGGAACATAACTTTGCACAACTCTCATAATTTTAATCGTCCCTGAATCTTTCCTAAAATTCATGTTCCCATTTCTAATTTTGTTTGTTACTCCCCCTTCATTGAAACTGATAAGGGTTTATCAATTAATAAATAAAACCACTTTCAAAATAAATTAATAAATAATTTATTGTTACATGAATAGCTAATAATTTATAAAATAGTTTCTCCCACTACCTAAAGACTCATTAATCACTTACTGTTAGGTGTCTGATTCTTTTATTATTGTTTTTATCTTTATTATTTAATTCATTATGTTTAAAAGTTTAATTTCCAGAGTTTTCATTTCAACTCACTTGTTGTTGTCCTTTATTTCCTTCATAGAAATAAAATATTTGAGGCTATTACTTCACCTCTGAATATAGCTTTGGCTGACTCTCATGAGTTTTGAAATATAGTATTCTCATATTTATTGCTTACTGAATCATACACAATTTTATTTTTTTATGTCCTTTGGGCCATAAATTAGGTTGAATTCTTTGAAAATACAAAAATAGCATTTGTAAAAACTATGTCATAGCCAGAAGAAAAAAAACCACTATTTATTCTAAATAACATTGACTCCAACTAAGAGGAGGACCTTTTTATCATTATCTGTTATTTATTAGCACCTCAGGTTTTAGTCAGGTAGTTTTCAGTTCCTTCTATATGTACATTGACACATTTTCTCACTTTGAGTTCCTGGGAGTTTGGGACAAAGTTCTAAAGAATGGAAGAAACTAAGAAAATTCAAAGAGAATTTTCAATGTCTAATAATTTTATTAAAACACCAGTCAGTGAAAACAAAGAAAATATGGAACAACAATTTTCCCATCCATATTCTTGCAATAATAAAGAGGAAGCTTTGCTTAAATAAAGGAATATAGAGGAATGCAGCAGAAGATAAAAAGAAAAAAGTGAACTAAAGGTTTCTTTTCCTTGCGAGAATTATGCCCAGCACAGCTTGAAAACGGGTTCTTAATAACTATGTGAGTTCCTGTGTGGTTTTTTTATTGTTGTTATTTTCAGCCTTCTTCCTTCTTTTCTTTCACTTCCTTTCTTCCTTCCTTTCCCCTCTTCCCTTCCTCCATTGCTCCCTTAATTGTTCACAAACCATTATTCAGGGAGGAGGAGGGCTATCCCTGATTGAATTCGGGATCTAATTTATGTAAAAGAATCAGCTGTGTCCACTCACCTCCTACTCACAATCTGCCACTATGCTAGTCCTCCAAAATAGAGCCTCCATCACTCCTTACATGGAATGACATCTCGTGTGATCTTCCCTTTTCTCAGCATAAACTCCACCTTAACAGCACACTCACAATCCAACTAAGAAAGCAGGTTATTTCCCTCCCACCTCAATATCAAAAGTTAGTACAAAACTTTCTTTCAAACTTATTGGAACATAACTTGGCACACCTCTTTTATCATTTTTATTGTCCCTGAATCTATTCTAAAATTCATGCTCCCATTTCTATGGGAATGGTGGTGTTTTTTTCTTTTTAAATATTCCTTACTTTAAAAGATTGTTAAAGCTTTGGAGGAATAGGAAACAGTAAGTCAGTAAAAGGAAAGGGCTTATCTGTAATATGCCAGGGAGTCCAATGCCCCTGAGGCACCGGAGTAACTGTTAAAGAGTAGAACTCCAGGGAAAGTAAAGTTGAGGGTTAGGTGAAAAGCAGGGAGCTGATCATACAGCCACTTCAACCACAGCACCCTACTACTGCCTGGTAACTGGAAGGGCAACCTTGTAGGAGATTAATGATCACATTTTACAAACAGAGACTATGAGCATGAGAGAAATAAAATAACTTTCCCAAATATCAGAGCTGCGATTTGTGTCCAGGTCTTCAGATCATAAACCACCCTACCATATCATAACTGCACCTGCTGTCTCTTAAGAATCTGCTCCACCAGAAGAGCCCTATTTTCAGGTCCCTCGTGCAGATGCAATTCTCTGTCTCTAGGCCTTTGGTCTTACTGCTGCAGACTCTGGAATGTTTTCTCTCCACACTGTGCCATGTGTCTAAATTCCATGCATTCTTCAGGGAGGAAGCCCAGTTTCATCTCTGCCATGTCTTTCCAGATGACTTCAGACTCTTCCCTCACTGTGGCACTGACTTGGCAATTAACTGCACATATGACTTACGATTGGCAGGAGGGCAGGCACCGCAGGGGTCCTGCAGAGTATGAATACAGCGCATGAATGGAGTGGTATGCTGCAAAATCCCAGAAGATTCTAGTTACTGAAGAGCAACATGTGAGGAGAAAAGAGGACATTGGAAACAAGAGAAACTAAGGAGGAGCTGCTGTCTACAATCTGTCAGCTGAGAGAGCCCATCAAGGTAGGAATGCCACGGAAACTGTTCAGGGCCAAATATTCCAAGACACTGTCCTCCCTTAGGAATTCATATCGAATAACTTGCTCTCTCTATAAAATTCAAACAGTGACCGTTGTAACTGTATGCCATAATGTATTGCCTATTGTCAACAAAAACTTCCCTAAATGACTATTTCCAAGCATCTAGTAGCTTCTCATTAATTAATTGTATTTTGAAGATTTAACACGAACATTTTAGTAGAGTCTGAAACTTCCTTTTAGATGTTTTTTTCATTGTATTCTGCCTTCCAATTTTATGTACATGTTTTAATCTTTTTATACTTATATAATGTTTCAGGGACTGCGTCAGTTTTCTCATTTTCTCCCACTGGAATTGAGTCTTTCTTGTACTCTTACACTACCCACTGTACCCATTAGTTATATGTGGCATGGAGTTTGTTTCCTTTCTCTCTGAATAAAAGATGACAGTTTCCCCCCGATTTTCTAAAATTTGTAATTGCCACATAGGCATAAGCAAGTACGTCTAAAATGTACACAACAGGAAGAGAGCCCTGTTTGCTTGCTACCCCAGCCTGTCCCAACTATTATTCCACTGTTACATGCAACACATTTGTTCTGAGGAATTTCTGACATTTTTCTAGTTTGTACTTTTCTTCTTCCATATCTGTGCCTAGTTAGTAGGCAGAAAATCTAATTCCCCAGGAAGCATATTACCTAAAATTTACACTCCATACATGCCACAATATTTAATTTTTCTCTGAATTTCCCCTCATCCTCTTTGTCGATACCTATTTTTAAAAGTCATTATTGCCTTCCAGCTGTCCGAGTTTTCTTCTCATTTTTCTCTTAAAAACCGACTTAAAGCAGGAGGTCAATATCTCAGCCATCATTAATTTCACGTCCTCCTCTTCTCATTTATTCACTGGTCTTTTTTCTCTTGAGCATCACTTTCTTTCCTTGATACATTTATAAAAGACCTCCTTACTTCACCTAACCTCCTTTACTAGCAATATCTCATTTCCCACTTTTGCACTCCTTATCTTTTCTTTGCTAACTTTAAGTTGTTCTGTCTATTTTTATACAGCTCCTGCCTTTGCCACTCCCAGGGCAACTGTCCTGTTACACATGGATCCTAAGCAGCCACTGGGGATGACAGACTGTATTTTTACTACAATTCCAGAGGCGGCGGGGTGGGGGGGGCGGGGGGGGGGGACTTGCAGCCCCATGCTCTGCTCTGCTGGGTTCTCTCACTATTGACTGTGCAATGGAGGCTTTTGCACTTTAATTATATTGTCTTGGGCTACTTCACACCTATCTACAATTATGAATGTTAATACTTACTCCCATGGCATCATACACATTAGATTTCCTCCCCATGTGTTTTTCAACTAGGAATAGCACCTTGTAGTGCTGTTATCAATGATCACATTCCTAAGTAGGCAGTGGAGAAGAATGGAAATGGTTTACTCTATTAGAGTGAGGTTATTTGCATACGGTTAAGTGATTTGCATGCTGGCAGATCCTAGGACTGTGTTTCAGAGGCTTCCCCAAATTCCTCCCTGTATCACCAGGTGTTGCTTATTCGGCTCACTATGAACCTGTCCTTTATCTTCCTCTCTCATGCCATTCTCTCCTACTAGAGAATATACACACTAGCACAAGCATGACATTGCACAGCAGTCTCTATCTCCTGAGTGACTGTTCTCTTCAGCATAATTCATCATCCCTTCTGATTTTTCAGGGCTGATGACAATGGTGACTCCCCTAATATCTGAATGAAGTCCTTCATAAATATTTTGCTGAGTGATTGATACCTCCTCTAGTTATTTCTCTCACACCTCTTCCCCTCCGCATATAACAGATGGGATTCCATCATCAGAAGCAGATGTTGTGGTAAAGGTATCAGGGGCCCAGAAGCCCTCAGTCCAGCCCCAGCTCTCCCATTAACTACCTCTGCGATCTCTACCAGTCACTTAACCTCTCCGAGCTCCATTTCCATGTCTATAAATTGAAGATGAAATGTCTTCTTCAGAGGTGTACTGAGGTGATCAGAAAAGACATATATGAAAGAGCTTCCTAACACCAAGTAGTTCAGTAGCTGGATTTTTGACACCACTTAGCTAAATTATGTTAACTTTTCAAAACCAGATGAAATATACATTTTCTGTTTCACCTATCCCCCTTGGCTTTTTATAAAAATAAACAAACACACACACTTCTAGGAAGGTCAGCTATGTTTTGAGAAATTCCTAGTGGTAAATTGTCAGATGCTGAACAAAAGGATAATTTTAACCCCTCCCATCTCCACTCCATACCCATTCACGTCTCACTCTCCACCTTTACTATATAAGGGAGGGGCGACCCTGCAGGGAGAAGTAGGGCTCCTGGCTCATTTTTGACTGAGCCTCACTCATTGAAGTAAGGTGTCAGGTCTGCTGGTAGATCTGGAAAGCATTTTGGAAGTAAGACGCAGACAAATGTAAATCTTTTAAACCCCTGTGATAGGCAAACTCTCCTCAGTTCAACATATAAATATAAACACTAAATCAAATCAGATGCTTATACATTTTTTAATCCCATCATAAAACATTTTGTTTTGACAGCTTGGTAATGTAAA
Source organism: Mormoops blainvillei (assembly GCA_004026545.1). NCBI lineage: Eukaryota > Metazoa > Chordata > Mammalia > Chiroptera > Mormoopidae > Mormoops > Mormoops blainvillei. The sequence continues at coordinate 11,857 of PVJD01014628.1, forward strand.
ATAAAAACACCGACAGCCGAAAAGAATCAGCATCTTTGCCTGCCTACTACCTGAAAGTCTTCCCTGTATAGAAATAGCAAAAAAAAAAAAAAAAAAAAAGTATGTTTATGTAAAGGGAAACACTGATTTACTAGAACTGATTGCTTCATAGTCTAATTACTTTTCAACTGGCTGTTCCAAATTAAGATGTCATTGATGGCTTTTGGTGATATATTTCATTTTAAGCAAATTTATTCTATAATAGAGTACATCATAATGGAAAGCAGAGTTCCTACTCTTCCCTCCTCTTTGTAGCTTGATATCTTGACAAGTAAATTAAATTTAGCAGTTAAAATGCTTCCATTAGTAATTTTATTAAGTTAATTAAAGAATCTCTCTTTCTGAATTTTAACTACCTTCCTTTCAGAACAATGTTGATTTCTTTCTTTTTTTAATTTCATGTATTTAGGGACTGTGATATATTCTCGGACCAATCAACAACTCTATTGGTATTACATTTCTGTGGGCAAGAGGCTACCAAGAAAAAAAGACGAAACAGCTCAAAAGTCTTTGAAAAAGATGGTCTGTTTCATATCACAGAAGAACTAGGGTTGTCGTATCCTTAAAAGAAGGAAGAAGACGAAGACCAGGAAGAGACAGAAAAAAAAAGAAAATATACTTTTTTCACTATCTATGTTCTTAGGAAAAGGCAGAACTACTAACTAGTGTTTCCATACATAGAGGGTAAAGCAAAAACAGTTCAAGTAGAGTTTAGAGATGGAAAGAGAACTCTAACTCTTTTTTCCTACTCAGTAAGTGTACAGGTCATGCTGAGCAAGACACTGAAGCTGGTGAAGCACAGGTTAAAGGAAATCTTGGGCCCTCTCCGGGGGGTGGCGTTTTAAAAGAACCCAAATATTTCTAAGAGATTTAGGGCAAAAAGAATTCTCTCATTGACTATTGCCTCTTTCTTGTGGCTGGCGTTCCTCAACTCAGGAAGTACAGAAATTATTTTTAGATCTCGAAGGGAGCATAGAGAAAATTTTATTGTATCCTCTCATTTTAAAGACGAGGAAACTGAGAGCCAGGGATTAATAATGCCACCATCAGTGATAGTAAAAATAGCAACAATAACAACAGTGGCTAATATTTATTGAACTCATTGCTGTGAAGCTTCACATACATTATCTCATTTAAAAGCCCATGAGGAAGATTGTTCTAATGCCCCAACATTATAGATACAGGAAATAAGGCCTGACGAAGATTATGTAACTTGTACGAACTCTATATGACTCCATAGTCCCCTGTTCATAACCAGTGCACTTCACTACTTCAGATGCAGGATATGGGGTCATGCAACTAGTTACAGGTTGCCCCAGAGCTAGAGCTCAGGACACCTTCTCAGATCTGCTCTTTCCAAACTAGACATGTGATGAGAACTGAACATCCAGTGCTTGCGCTCAGGCATGAGTATTGAGAAGACACGATGATTTATTTTAAAAGGAACACTACTGCCAAGGTAGCCAATGTAATATTTGCTCTATGTGCGAAGAGTCATCAAAGGTTGCACCCCTGAGTTCACACCCCAAGTTACATTCCATTTAAAGTTAGGGGATGCCACCATTTGCTCCTTCATTGAAGTAAAAAAGGAGATTCAAGAATACGGCCCATGGCAATTACTAGGGACATCTCCCATCTCTTATTTTCCAATACCCAGCCCTCCTTGAATAGCTCCCTCTGGGAGCTCACATGCTCAATGTTCAAGCTCCACCATCTCTCCCAGAATCACTCCCACCACCTCCTCAAATCGCCGTGCTACATCTTCACTCAAATAGAGTCTCTCACATTCATAGCTCAGGTACCACACCCCGAGCCACTTCTGCCCTTTTCCTGAGGGGCGGAATGCCTTTCATCACTATGTTCCAAGCTCACCACTTTCCTCATGAGAATAGGTCACCATGGCATTTTTGCCTTCTATCCTTTCCCTATTCTGCAGCTTCTGTGTCTGTCACAAAAGCCCCCAAAAAATGAATCTGGCAACTCACAGATGCTTCCTGTCAGGACAGAATGGATGAAGCCACTAAGCTATTTAATAGGCCAGAAAAGAGAAAAGACAAAGAACACGCCATTCATCCATAAATATATACGTATTTTCCCTCCATTTTCACATGGAAAAAGCTAAAATGACAGATGCCTATCCTAAATAACATTATATTATATTATATTATATTATATTATATTATATTATATTATATTACACCTATCCTATATAATCTTATAATAATCTTGTGTATTCTAAGAAGCCCATACCACTTTCTTCTCCATCAAAACAAACAGGGTTTATGAGTTTTCTTTTACCTTTGCCCCTGATTGACTTACCCCTGATTGATTCCTTGTCAACCTCGCTATAGGTTTTCAAAATGGGGTTCCACAATTTCTAAAGCACGAGAAATTGCCAAATGTCCCCACAAGGGTTCATTGTGAAAGTTGTTTCCTTTACTAAGCCCACCCCTCCCCCAAAACGTTGCCTTTAGAAAGTATCCAGCATTCCTCAATATTTCTGTAATGACTAGCTGGACATATAGGCCCAGGAAAAGAAGAGTTTGAATCACCCAGTATGTTTTACTAATTAAAAATGATCTTCCCTGCCCTGACCCCCCCAGCTGAAAAAGGTGCTACCTTTAGCCTAGAAGCATATTTTCTATATATGTGATCACACAGCAAACAGGTTTTCATTAGAAATTTACCTCTTACTTCCTTGATTTCCTGCCATTCACACGGCATCAACCCTTTGGTGAAGTTCTTTTTCAAGTATTTAGAGAATCTTGTTTTTTATGTGGAGTTCAAATCCAGTAGTGAAATCTGTTTCATATTTGTAATCGGTTTTCAGTTCTGGAAGAAGTCCAAATTGGTAAGTCCCTGTAAGTGAAAAAGAACAAAACAGAATTTAGTTATGCAGCCTGAGCTTATAGAAAATGAGAGAAGATAATTCAAAGGGGAAGAACCTGCAAAAATAAATTTTATGTCCTGTTTTCCAACCCCAGAAATTCTGCCCCAGCTTTAGACATGGAGAGTGACCTATTAAATGTATAGCACCAGAAAAGAGCCATAGGGATCATGAAATTATGTGGCAAAATCCCCATTACTTGTCACATGAAAGGCAGCATATGTGATTTTAAGATAAAGTACCAGAGATAGATGTAACAAGTTTGATGCAGTAGATACAGCCAGCCACAGTTGTGATTCGATAAGCTTCTTCTTACTTGTCCTTCACCCTGGAGGCTTCTGAAGAGGCCTGAATATCTGGCTTAAAGTGAGTGATGCTACTTGAAATGAAAAGCAAGGAGATTGCAAATCACTCTTCTACACAGGCTTGGAATAAGCTATGGCATGGCTGATGGACAGATTCAGGTATTTAAGTAAGTGTGATTTCCAAGCAACAATTTCTAAACCCTACATTGTCATTGACCTCCATCATGAAATTGGACATGTTTATGAAGGCACGCTCGGCAGAATGAGATGCACTGGGAAGAATGCTGAAGTCATTTTCTAACACCATGGCAGCATTACTGCCAAATGAAGCCATATTATCTCAATCAGCAATAGAGTCTAGCTTTGCATCTTTTTTCTGCTTAATGATCTGAGTCCATTCCAGCAGAGGACCTTCCTAGTTCAGGAATCCAGCTAGGAGTTTGGTCAGAGTAAATCAAATGGGGTAGATAATCCAGTATGTATGTTTAGGTAAGGGTAAGAACAACAACAACAGCAACAACAACAACAACAACAAAACCCAAAGGAACAAACACTTAAAGAAATAGTAGAAGGCTATACTTTTTTTTTTTCTATTTCTTCCTCTCTTTAAAGGCAAAGATATCGGGAAGGTGAAAACTACCCCAAAACAAATTTTTTTTCTCTGCAATTTGTCTAGAAAGCAAATGCAAAGCACCCAATAAGCAGCCTTTTAAATCAAACACAATTAACTGCACATTGAAATGTACAGTCTAGAATTGTTATGTTCAATTAAATAGCTAAAAGCAGTTTGGGAAGGTTGGAAACCTCAATTGCACACTGAAGCCACATAGGTCTGCTTGGCACTGAGGCCCAGAGAGTCACTTCCTCAAAAGTTAAAAGCAGAAATTTTCGTTGTTGAGTAGGCACTCCCAAAAAGCTTTATTGTAAAGTAAATCAAATATTTGCATTGAACTTTTTCCTTGAAGTTTGTCAGTGAGAAAAAAATACAACTGAAAAAGGAGACTGTTTTTCGAGATCGCTAAGCAATGGCTGCCTTTGACCCAGCCACACCTTCCCTGTGTTACCCATCAGAATCGTTTCCAGGGAACAGGGTCTCCTCTGTTCCTAAGTGTTGGTCTGTGATCTATTTCATACATATATGCAGTTTTATTTAGGCTAGTTGAGACTATTTCTCTTTGAGCCATTGGTGAGAAAACAGTGTTAATAACAACCGTTAGTTAGGACATAGTTATGTACAGTTATAGCCTTTCCAATTGCTGACAACCTAGTGGTGAAATTTTTCACATTCCACTTAATTATATAATGATTTACATATACATCTATTAAGCTATGAGATACTCGAAGGCAGAGAGCACCTTATTCATCTTTAAATCATTAAAGCATCTGCCAAAATATTGGGTATATTTGTATTAAATGGTGAAATAGCAGAGTGAATGGACGAATGAATGAATGCATCAGAGAATTAATATTTAAATACAGACAATGATTATTTGTGTTATAGTCACACTATGCTGAGAACTGTTTGAAAGAGCTTTCAGAGAGCTACAGAGAAAGCTTGGCTGACTATTCTTGGAGAACCCGGTGACTGTTTGTTGGATGGAGACAGTTCACCAAGAAAGCAGATTTTGACCCTTTGAGAACATGAATGTGATGATGAGTTTATGACAGTTCTAAAAGCCAACATACGGTCGGCGGCCAGATTGTGGTTCTGGACTGAGAGGCTTCCATTTGGAAGGCAGACAAGCATTTGAATTATGGGTCTAATGAAAGTGTCAATAGCAATCCTGTTACTGGAGGAGCTGTAAAACCCTGCTTAATGAACTAGGCAGGGACACAAAAACACAATGGTCTAAAATGTACTGTATGAGAAAATGATAATTAGCCCAGATTTCATGTACAAGATAAAATGCATAGGGATGATATTACCACTGAGCAATATTATAGCCCTTCAGGGGACTGTTTTGTTAACAGGGTTTGGCTCAGCCTTTTCGATCCTCTTTGTAGAGTAGAGATGTACTACACAATTGTGGCTGTGAGATAGGGAAAGAATGTCAGATGGTAAAATTCCTATCAGAGATACTGACAAATGTAAATCACAATAAAAAGGTTCTGGCCTTATTAAAGGTTCATCTTATTTAAAAGGAGGTTTTATGCAATATTGGGTGATAAGCCAAATGGCTTCCCACACCTCAGAAGTGGGTGTGAAAGAGAAAGCCATTCTCTAAACTTAACGTCTACTTTTCTAGGCCACCAAACATCAACCAGGAAAGTAAGGCAAGACAAGGCCAGACCTGTAGCAAGCAACTGGGCAACAGCCACTTACATCCACCCCAAGAGCTTGAGAGTTCCTGAGGCAGCCCTGCGTACAAAAGAGAGCAGTGAACTTGGAGTCAGGGGGCTAAGATTCCAGTCTGAGCTCTGCACTCACTCTGAGCTTGAATTTTCTCATCTCTTAAAAGAAGAGCAGAGTGGAGGTGAATTACAGTGGCACTTCAAAAACTTTAAGGAGCTTATAGATGACTTGAGGATTCTGTTAAAATACAGATTCTGATTCGGTTGGCTTAGCGTGGGCTGAGATTTTGCATTCCTAACAAATCCCCACATTGCCCAGATGCTGCTGGCCCGTGGACCTCAATTTGGGGAACAAGGGACTAGGCGGTGCTATTTCTCAACTTGAAAGCTCCGTGCAACTACCAAAGTCAACAAGAATCTGTTGCTGTTTGTCACTACAAGCAGGAAGAGACGGACAATTAATTGAATTTTGGTATCATCAGTGCAAAGTTCCTTTGTCTCTTTCCTTATCTTTTAAGTCTAAATAAGCTGCTCTATCTTGGTTACGAAACTCTATGAATGCTCTGTCCTTTAAAAGGATAAATTAGTCATAAGTCTTTGACAGTAGACTATTGATACTGTCAGGCTAGCTAAATGTTGCTTTTGAATCAGTCGCTTTATAATCAAATGGATTGCATGTGGAAAAGTGGGGGAAACTAGAAATTATGAGTTAAAATGGTATATTCATATCTATTAAAACAGAAGCAAAGGAGCTCAGATGATGTCAAGTAAGGCATAGTGACTTGTGTACAAAAGTAAATTAATGCCACAGGATGAAATGTGGGACATGGCTTGCAACTTGCACAAATAGTATCATTTAGCCTGTTGAAAGTGATCAAGAAAGCAGTAATCCACTGAGCTCTCTGTATAGATACTTTTTTTTTTCCCTGCTCAAGCATAATTTTTTAGATGGCAATGTGTATATAGGGGAAGAAGGGAGGAGTATTATCTCAGTCCATGACTTAAAAAAGTGTTTCACAAATCTATAGCCAGAGATTTTGGAAGTTAATAGACATTTTATTGATTGCATGTAGGAAAATACTTGACACAGAATAGAAGCTCAATTAATATCTATTAAAGCAAGATTACACTGAAATCAAAGAACATTTGATGAAGTTGTGCCTAAAATTAAGTGAAAATTCCAGGATCTTCAGTAGTTTAAGTGGTCATAAATTTGGGAGGGGAGGGTTGGAGAAATGAGTATTTAGTTAGCAAAAAGTTCTTTCTCTTTCCTCTTACCTAAAAGAAAATGCTTTGTCTATAGAAGAATCGTAGAATTAATCTTTGTGCAAGAATTTAATGAGCTCTTCTTATGTGCTTTATGCTTTATATAAGCTATCGCTTTTACCTCTTTCAATAACCTTATGATTTAATTATTATTATCATGATCCCCAGGTGAGACAAGTAGAAAATGGCAGAACTAGGGATTTCATCTAAATTCATCTGACTTAGAAGTCTGCACTCTTCACATCTCTTGTTATACTGTTGGGGTAGGAGGAGGAAGAACAGATATTTTTAAAGTGCTAAATTATGGAGAGAACAAGTTGTAAAGAAATCAAGAGAAGAAGGTACTTACTCTGGACTTGGGTTAAGGTTGGTTTCATGGATAATGGTAGGAAGTAGGCTCAAACGTCATTCATTCATAACACATTTGTGTGGCCCACAAAGAAAGAAAGTTGGATAGACAGTAGACAAAGTGAGAAGATGAAAGGTCTTAAAGAATGATGAAAGTAATTATCATTTGTTTTTTAGAATAAAAGCATCAGAAAGACTTTGTAATGCATACCAGGAAAAAGCAACATATGGGAAACTATTTTTCATGTTTGACCCCCTAAAATACATACTGCCAATGGAGTAGGGGAAAGGGAGCATGTGTTGCTAAGATAACCTAAAGGCATATCGTGAATAAGCTAAAACCTCCAGCCAGACAAAAGCCTATTTGTGTATTACTCCACTTAATTTTCCAGGTCGTGATTGCCTCTCTCTTCAAAGCGGTTTATGACATTCTCAATTAAGAGTTTGCTATAAAAATGAATGAATGAAGTATTTCAAACCTGCTGCGAGATATTAAAGATGAGTCACTTTTAAAAAGTGGTTTTGTTTCCTGTGTTCTGGATAATGCATTTGAGAATGCAGTTTCCAGCCTCACCCATCACCCCATTGTGAAATCAAATTGAATGACTCTCTGCTCTTATAATGATCGCTCATTCAAATGCATTCAATAAATAAAGTCCAAACACAATGAGGCACTTTCCATAGAGCATCCTAGAGAGCTAGGCTCTGGTCTCTCTCACTGGATGACACTGAGATTAAAGTAAATAAAGCCTTCACCCACACTGACTGCGTGATACAGTGACATATTGTTTACTAAGCTCTTGCATGTACATTATATCATTTGGTCCTCACAACAACCCTACAATGATGATGCTGTTGGCTTATTATCCCCATTTAACAAATGGTGAATCTAGAGCTCAGAGTTGTCAGTGATTTGCCCAAAGTCACACAGCAATCCATGAGGTATTTAATTTTTTTTAGAGATTTCACTTATTTATTTTTAGAGAGAGGGGAAAGGAAGGAGAAAGACAGAGAGAAACATCTGTGTGTGAGAGAAACATCAATCTGTTGCCTCTAGCACATTTCCAACCAGGGACCTGGCCTGCAACCCTGGCAGGTGCCCTGACTGGGAATCGAACCAGCGGCCTTCTGGTTTGCAGAACAATGCCTGGGCAACTGAACCACACCAGTCAGGGCTTCTGTGAGGTACTTTAAATCTTCTCATCCTCTTCCTTTCCCTCTCTCCTGAGCAAGAAACATGTCTTATGTATAAAACAATATAATTAACAGAACCATTATCAAGACTGGGCAGAATATTTAATTCATTTAGATGTGCCTCCGGTGATTTTATAAATACTGAGGAATTCATTTTCCACCTCCTGCAATTCTGTGAATTCTACTCTGGACAAAAGGTCATCCAAATATGATCCTTGCTCAGAGTTATGGAAATGTATGCAGTTTAAGATAATATGGGCCAAATGCAAAGTAAAAATATCTATAACTCCTGGTGCCATTTACTCTTGCTGCCTCAAATCCTTTTTGAAATTAGGCAGGTTATAAATCATAAACAATATATAAAAATTTGAACTCTTGTCCTAAATTCAATTATATATCAGAAGGGGTCATGAATGCATTTGGTGAGAGAACTGGTAAAACAAGGCTGAAAGGGGTGTGGTGGGCAATGCAGACAGATATAACAGGAAGGTTTTATTTTTAACTTTTCAATTTATATCCACAGAACATACTGAATATTATCTGAAAATCAATAGAAAATACATCTCCCCCCAAATCAATATGCTTCTGCCTCTAGTCCTAATCAACTGGAATTTGGTTTCAAGAGTAATTAGGAGACAGGTGATTACTTCCTCACACAGGAAAAGGGTTAACAGAATTGAGAATAGCTTCGTTTTCTACCATTGCCTTGAAAACACCATTTCTAAAGCAATCAGGACCAGCCCTCTCTTTCTCATTCAGTCCTTCCTTTGCTTCTATCCAATATCTTCACTTTGGCTGTGGGGGCACCTATGGAGAACAGCTCCCTCCAGAAACCACAGGTTTGCTGGCTGGGTTCCCGCATCCATATCTGCCATTGAGAGAACATGGTTCTCATGGCCCGATTCCTCAAAGTTTCTAATTCCTTTATCTCCTAAGTTATGACGTACCTATTTGCCTGGGTATGACTGTGAAAACCTACAGAGTTTCTGAAAAACCAATGTTTGTTTATTGTAGACTCTTCAGTTTTGTGAGTCATGAAATTGAGAAAGTCATACTTCCATCCGTTAATATTTGAGACATTGCATTCTTTCATGTGCTTCAAATAACTAATCAATGTAATCAAATCAACCAAAGACACCAAGTGGTCTTCATTCTCCTCCATTAAAAACAAGAGACAGGCTTATTCTTCAAAAGATGAGGGGACTCAGAACCAAGGTTATGGTGTTTTTAGGTATCAGGAAATATATAGTTCTAGCAATATTTCTCCACACTTTCAGACTTTATTTAAAAACCAAAAACAATATTGCTCATGACCCAGTCTTTACAACTTCTTTGAATTAGAAGCCATGTTGAGTTCTTTAAGCCATTTTAAGCGTTATGACCAGTGGCTTCAGGAATGAGGTTTTGTTTAGATAACACAAGACTTTTGCTGTTGATTGAAACCTGGCTTGATGTTTCTATACATCTAAATAATTAGAAAAAATACATTTAAATGAGAAGCAGATGCTGTTTCCAGATTTTTATGTTCACTGTACAGAATAAATAGAAGCTTTCATCTCTGCATTCACTTGTTGGATGCAGTGCATATCGCATGAGTTATTATTTAAAACATGGGGAATCCCTTTCACAAAGGTAAAGTACGTAGGGGTTTTCTGGAGTACTCGCTCCTTAAAAACACTTTCTGCTCCAAGACAACTACACAGAGCTTTTCATTCTCCGTGACTCCTTCCTATGCTTCCATGCCTGGTACTAAGCCAGTAGATCCCCACAGAATTGGAGGGAAGCTGGTGCTGAATACAGGGATGGCGGGCCCTGCTGGTGTTTGGGAGGTTGTAATTGGTAACAGAAAACAAATATACTGTGAATGCTCAATGTTCATTTTATCAGATGCAAAACCAATTATGTAAAAAACTATACCCAGGCAAGGAAATACAAAGGACAGGACATCACAGGGTACCTTTGAAAGTGGAGAGTCATTTTCTCGAGCTTCTTTATCTGTTGCTATGTCAACACTGTAGCAGGTAGAGTACGTTTACAGTTTCTCTTCTCAGCCAGGAAGTTACACACTAGGTTCCTGAGCCAATTTTATGTGTTTGAGTTTTTTGGATGGAGGAGGCATGTAAACACAGGGCAAAGGGCTGCACAACTTCAAAGTAAACTATGTGTACAAGGAATCCACAGATAACAAAGCTTGGTCTTCCAGGCTGAGAGCAACAGGGAGACAAGCCGAATCAGCTACCAAGCCCCAAGAGAATTAATGGGCAGGGAAACTATAATGCAATTTGCTGAAACTGCTTGTTTATTTTTTCTTCCTTGTGACCGCCCCCCCATGCCCCGCTATTCATTTTTTTTTAAGGTTTTATTTATTTTTAGAGAGTGGGGAAGGGAGGGAAAAAGAGAGGGAGAGAAACAAGAAACATTGATGTGAGAGTGAAACATCAACTGGTTGCCTCTTGTACGTGCTCCCACTGAGGACTGAACCCACAACCCAGATGTGTGCCCTGATCAGGAATCGAACTGGTGACCTTTTACTTTGTGGGACGATGCCCAGCCGAGCCACACTGATCACGGCTCCACCACTCATTTTTAAGGCTATCTACCCCCACCTCAGTCTAGCACTGGATCTGGCACATATAAATTATCCATCAATCAATAATTATTTGTGGACTGACAACTTGAGTGAATATAATTTAAATGTTTATTCACTGTCCTAAAATAAATGCCATAGTTTATGAGTTATACTAATGCACAAAATAAAAACAGTAGGTGCCATTTAAGAATTATTTAGCACTCATCATTGACTTTCAATTGTATTGTTAATTTTGACACTCAAAATGGTATCAGAGTATAAGTGTTATTGTCTCCATTTTATACGTAAGAAACAAGAGGCTCAGGTGGGTGAACTGATGTGCCTGTGTTGCAGCCAGTGAGTGGCAAACCTTTCTCATCCATTTTGCTCCATAACCTTACACACTCTGTAGCCACTGCAGTGTGCCGCCTGCTGGGTTTCAAAGGTTTGGAGAGCTCCTGCTAATACAATGTGCTACAAACTTAGATTGAACACAGAAAGGAAGAGTAAAAAGTTCTGCCAATTAATTAGCCCTTGGAATATCAGAATCAGGTTGTCCTTGCACACACAGTGAATAAACTGTTCTTAGGATTGAACCAATAATCCGAACGAACAATGTCGTCTTTCAACACAGAGAAAGCTTTGAAGGGTTCAGCCATATGAATTATGTTGCTGTGAAAAATTCACCCAGAACTTTTGATCTGAACAGACATTAAAGCAATTCTATCCCATATGGGTACATACAGATCCAAAGGAAAATAACATGATATTAGAAATAGAGAATATAGATATTATCACTGTAGCTACTGCTGTTGCTGCTATCATTATGAATAATAATCATTGTTATTCATTATCATTATTATAGTTAAGACTTATTGATAGCTTGCTGTACACTATATGGTCTTTATTTTGCTGTTGGAAAAATAAGCAAGGATTAATATTCAAAGATACGCGACCTCCCAAATTCTCTAGGTTTCCTTTTCTCAAATTAAAAATATTGAGGTTTTTCTGTTTTTTTGTTAGCATGTTACAAGGATGGGGACCTTGCTATGAAAATATACAGTAGTGCTGGCTAATGATGGGATCATCCTAGACTAACTCAGCATTTAGTTTAAGCTCTTCGTTCAATAGCTGGGGTTGGACCTGCCTTCAGAGAAATTCTGGTATATTTTCTAGAGTTCTTCTTCTAAACAGACTATGAATACAATGGAATATTTTTCTGGCAGCATTTTGAACCCTCAGGTACTGGGTCTGTATGAAACCTGAAAATACAAAGGATTTCCTTTCATGGAAAATGAAATGAAGGACAAAGCTAAGTGCCCTTTTGAGAACACTTTAAAATTATATTCTGTTTATTGAGTTCATGTCTTGGTCCAAGGTTCAGAATGATATTCATTTTGTTTGAATAGGTTTTCTTCTCAAGTCATTGTGAAGAAAATTATTAGTATATGAAAATACTGTATAAAAGAAAAAGATTCATTTGGTGTTTGAGGACCAAACATGCATTTAGGAACTGGGAGCTACAATTCTCCCTCTGGATAGCTGTAAGAATCGGGGAAGTTGTTTAGATTCTCTGAGCCTCAGTTTCCTTATTGTAAAATGTAGAGCTGAATCTAGGGCGTCTCGAAATTACTATGGAATCAGAAATCTATGACTCTTTCAATCTACCTTAGATTGAGCACTTACAGGTGCATTTACATTGCAAATGATCACATAAGAAATGCAGAGAGCCTCTCAATAAATTCCTAGGAAATAATTTGACAATGTGACTAAATTATAAATAGCTCTAGTTGTCTAACACATACAAGAAGGTAACAAGATTTTTCAAGTTGGTGAAGCAACGATGATTATCTCAGCCTCTTTAGGGTTTTCTCTTTGTCCTGAAACATAGGTATCAAGAAAATAAGAAGTAGAAATTCTGTGTATTTACTCCTGATCCCGATAACATCTATATTTGACATTCTAGAATAACAGCATCTCCAGCAGCAGCTAAGATATGCATGTTTCAGAACCGAGAAACTTTTAAAATCTGCTTTTAAGCAATGCGGCCACAGAAGACGCTTAATAATTGATTATAATTGATTTTAACCTTGTCCTAACCTGGGTAAAATGGCAAAGCCAATCATCTTTGTCCAGATGGGGTATGAGAAAAGAGCCCCTAGTCCACATCTTTAAAAGCTCCAGACATGAACAGAAAATAAAATATTTAGTCTGCCAAAGCCTTGACCTCCCAATTCAAGCCAGTTTTGAACTTGAATTGATTTCCGACAAGGCATCTGGGAGATGATTACAACAAAATGCACTAAAGCTGGGCAGCCTTCATTTTAACATCTCAGCAGCTTAACCTGTTAATAACAGCAATTGTTTTAGATACAATACCAATTTCTATAACCGACGCAAGAAATGGATAACAGCAGCACCGTCTCCCGGGCAGTGCAATAAGAAAATAAATAAATAAGTAAGCACGGCCAGCCACAGAGCGGGTGCTGACAGTGTTTTTCAAAGAAACCTCAGTTTTCTGAGGCCCAGACACCATCAGGGACCCAATCCTACAGTGTCTAATTTTTTTTTTTTTTTTTTTTTTTTTGCTAAAGAAGGTTGCATGTTAAGAGAGAAATCACTGTAAACTAGGTGATCTGGAATGACGTCTGTGGTCTGCCGATGAAAGCCAAGCTATCTTGGGCGAGTCACTTCCTATCTCTGACTGATCTGCTTTGTTTGAAAAAGTGCTACCCAGTGAAAATATACCGTGAGCCATAAATGTGAACCCAGGTGTAATTTTAAATTTTCTAGTAGCCACATTAAAAGAAGTTTTAAAAAGGAACTTACTTTTAATGTCTAATAAAATACATCTAAAATATAATCATTTCAACACATAATCAATACATAATTATTAAGGCAATATTTTGCATTTATTTTTGTACTAAGTCTTCAACATCTCATATATATTTTACACATTTCAGTTCAAATTAGCCACTTTCCAAGGGCTCAACAGTCGCGCGTGGCTAGAAGCCACCGTATGGGACAGCACGTTTGAAAAATGAGCAGGCCGGACTAACCATCTCTAGGGTTTTCCCTGCCCACGCCATACTATGTTGCTTCTACTGCTCTTCATTTCACGCCGGCTTCTGGATGAAAGTGTATATGTGGCCTGTCAGTTTGGTGAGATCAGGATGTTAGAGTGATAGCAACTAAGGCCACAAGTTTGAGCTTAGCAATCCGTAAGGTCTGCACAGATGTGCGGATGTGGCCTTAATTGTTATACCTGTTGATCCTCAGTTGTATAGGGTGTGTGGACAGAGTGGGTGGTTGCATAAATTTTCATGACATAGCTCAGTATGTTCTAGTAAATAATGTGATAAACAGTATCCTTGACATTTATTGAGCATTACAGATATACCATTTATGTTTCATATACAAAATTATTGAATCATCTCAGCCTTTAATCATCTCAAAATGCTACCTTTTGAGGTGGAATTACTAACCATTATTTAGTAGGTGGAGGACTGAGCTTCAAAAAAACTAATTGGTCTGCCCCAAGTCAGATCTCCTAGAAAGTCTGGTGTGTAGATTTGAATCCAGCTTTTCCAGACCCTGAAGCCAGTCTCTTGACCCTGATATATTTACTGCTTTACAAACAAATAACAGGAGTTGGTCTTCTAACTACTCCTACTAAGATTTCCCAAATCTCAGATATAATGAAAAAGAAGTATAGGAAGGTTAAAGATGTTGTTTTCACTTTTCATGACTGAAAAAGTCAGAGTCAGTACCGCAGAAGATGCTATTCTAATAAAGATACACTCCTCTTCTCCCCCAGTCAAGCATATCTGCAAAAAAAGCAAGAAGGAAAGAAGGATGGAAGGAAGGAAGGAAGGGAGGGAGGAAGGAAGGAAGGAAGGAAGGAAGGAAGGAAGGAAGGAAGGAAGGAAGGGAGGGAGGGAGGGAGGGAGGGAGGGAGGGAGGAAGGAAGGGAGGATCCAAAAAGCACGGAGACATTTCGATAGAGCCTCAAGGCTCTGGACAGAATCACGGCAACATTTTCCTTCTCTTAAACATTGGGCACATATCATGATTCAAACTAAGACCACAACACACAAATTACACCTTTGGAAAATAAATACATCCTTCCTGGTGAAATGTGGAAGATCCTCTTCATACACTAAATATGTCTATGCTCAGAGACTCATGCTCAAATACAGACTCCTTCCGCCTCCTTGTCACCAAACTGTCAATGCTAAAAGGAAAAATATCTAAATATCTATATTGTATACCATTTCAAAAATTTTACACAATGCCACATTAATCATTTAATAGTTTTCTCTACATTGGGAAAAAGGGTCAGGAATGGGAAATAGGACTGTATGAAGTGATCTGTTTCTTTCGAAAACCTCATCCAAGCTGCATTGTTAACTTGATTTAAAACTGACTTTTCTATAGAGACATTTGAGAAGGGCCCTGTGGCCAATCTGTGGATAAATCTCTGCAGTGGGACTATAACATGCCCATCACTTATAAGTAACCTAAGTCACAAAGTCTGATCACCCCTGTTTATTGTCTTGCCTTCATGGGTTACTAATATCATGATTACAAGGAGACTTGGCCAATCACATGTAAACATTTTATGTACACAGGATGATAACTGTTTATACTTACTACATGCTTACTCTGAACCAAGCCATGTTCTGAGTGTTTTATGGGGATTATTTAATCCTCATCAGAGAGGCACCCTTACTATGCCCATTTTATAGATAAGGAAACTAAGGCACACCATGCTTATAAACAGTAATAAAAATATGGTTCCCATTTTTCCTTATTCTGGTCTTCCAGTATATTTAACATAGTCTCCTTAGCAACCTCCACCTAGCCCTAACTTTTACTTAACCTAGACTTTATTCTATCCATCATTCTTGACCCTAATCACAAAGTTCTGTGATTTGTTACTGTATAACAAACCATCTCAGAAAGTTATGAATTAAAATTAAAGCCCATGTTATATATATTTCGACAAAATTCTAAACATTTTTTATTAAGTCAAAATTTAAAAGTAAAAACACTTTTACTTTCTTATGATGCTGGAGATCAACAATTTAGACTGAACCCAGCTAGTCAGTTATTCCACTAGTCTTACGAAGTGTCATTCATGCAACTATAGTTATCTGGTGGCTCATCAAAGGCAGGATAACCTATGATGACCTCATTCATATGTGTAGAGGCTGGTGCTGTCTGTCATCACAGCCAACTGTCTGCAGCAGGCTAGCCACTGCTTATCATGGCAACTGTGTTTCAAGTCCCAATATTCAGACATGTTCTTGGTATCAAGTTCTGCTTGCATCACATTTATGGATGTCTCCTTAGCCAAAGTAAGTTTCATGATTAAGTCCAGGGTCAAAGGTGAAGAAAAATCCACAAAGGTATGCACCTACAACAATCTAATACAGAATAAACACCTTTCATAGTCTTCCTTCTCTTTCAAAATGGTCAAAACAATTCAAACCCAAGCAGAAGGCTGAATGAGGGAAGATAATCCAAATGTCCTACTAAGCCAAGAGTATATCAAATTCTAAAC
>PVJD01014629.1:0-28299 GCA_004026545.1 Mormoops blainvillei
CTTCTTTGGAATTCTCTGAGCTTCCTTGGGCTTCCTGGAAGTCTATTTCCTTTGCCAGACTGGGGAAGTGCTCCTTCATTAGTTGTTCAAACAATTTTTCAATTTCTTGGTCCTCCTCTTCTCCTTCTGGCACCCCTATGATTCACATGTTGGAACATTTAAAGTTGTCCCAAAGGTTCCTCAGCCTCTCCTCCTTTTCTTGAATTCTTCTTTCTTCATTCTGCTCTAAATCATTGATCTGAGTTCTAGTTTCATTCCCTTCATTATTGACTCCCTTTGTATCTTTCTTTATTTCACTTTGCATAGCCTTCACTTTTTCCTCCATTTTGTGACCATACTCAACCAATTCTGTGAGCATCCAGATTACCAGTGTTTTGAACTCTGCATCTGATATGTTGGCTATCTCTTCATTGCTTAGTTCTGTTTTTGGAGCTTTGATCTGCTCTTCCATTTGGGCCATATTTTTCTGCCTCTTGTGTCCCTGCTACATTGCAAAGTGTGGAGCCTTAGATATTTGCCAGGGCAGGGCAACTTATGTGGCTGCATTGTTGTGCTGTATGCCAGGGAGTGGTCTGAGAGGGAACAATGCAGTTTAGTCTGCTCTCGGGGGATTTCAGTCATTTCCCCCACTACCCAAAAGCAAACTGGTCCCTTTTGGGTCTGTTTCCTGTGTGGGTGGGTTTGTGTACATTCTAGGACCCAATAGGTCTCTCCAACAATCTCTCCTATGAGGCTGGGAGTTTCTCCCACTGCTACAACCCTCACAGTTTCTTATAGCCATTGGATTTGAGACTTTCTGTTCCTGCACTGGAACCCTGGGTTGTGTCATCTGTCTGGATCCCCAGATGCTCCTTCCAGTTTACCCTGATGCAACTATGGGACTGCCAGCTGCCTTCTTGCCTGCTTGGTCCTCCAGCCACCACCTTTCAGACTACCCTCTACCCTGGCTTCCTGTCTCCAGCTCGACCTCTCTTACCTGTCTGGATGAATGTTTCTTTTTTAACTCCTTGGTTATTGGACTGCCATACAGTTTGATTTTCTGGCAATTCTAGTTATTCTTTGTGTTTAATTTGGTTGTTGTCCTTCTTTTGGTTGTGTGATGAGGCAAAGTCCATTAGAGTTTTATTTGCAATCGCAGACTTGCTATCTAAATGTATAGATTCAGACAGAAAGTCAAATTATGTCCAAAATACAGAGTTAGGGCAAGGAGATTTTGTGGGAAAAGGAAGGGAATCATCACATGAGTGAAAGAAAGGGAATTTATCAGTGTTAGGAAGTTAAGTTATTCTTTACCTATACATGGTTGCTCACTGATTCTAAATAATGTCCACAATCATCTGTCCTCATGATCAGAATGGCTGTTTTCCTGTTAAGCTTCACAAAGAGTTGTTTGGAAGACAATATGGACATGATCTAGTCCAAAAAGTATTTTGCCCAATTCAAACATTCTAAAGTTTTAAGGAGAAAGATATAAAAGGAAGTTCCTCTAGAATGACTGCTCTGGATCCATTTTATTTTTATTTTTATTAAAAAAATCTTTATATTCCTTTATTGGAGCAAGATTTCTGAATAGTATACAGTGATGTACTTACTAAATAGAGAACTGTGCAGAAATTGCGTACTATCCATTTAGATAGATTTTTCATTACACTTTGCCTATTGATGAAATAATTCCATCTATAAAGTTTTTACGCCAAAAAACCTTGAATTTGACCAGGCTGTCCACTAATTAATGTCTGAAAAAGTGGGAGTTAATTTTAGGTATTATATTTTATAGCATTAAATATCATAAGCATTAGGTAGCTTCTCAGAATGTTGTTCTTTGCACAATGGCATTTAGCAGGCAGAGTCCACCATCCCACTCAGAC
Organism: Mormoops blainvillei; assembly: GCA_004026545.1. NCBI lineage: Eukaryota > Metazoa > Chordata > Mammalia > Chiroptera > Mormoopidae > Mormoops > Mormoops blainvillei. The sequence continues at coordinate 1,869 of PVJD01014629.1, forward strand.
TCACATAGACAGGTCTCATTTGAGAATGATATGCTAAATAGCTGACTTTAGAGACAAAATTAGTCCTGACCTGAGTTTAACCACCAATACAGACTTCTTACTGAGAACCTGTCTTCTTGGCCACATTTTATAGTCTGAATAAAGACATGCCAACAATAGCCCCTTGTGTAACTCAGCTTTAGAGCACCAGGTCTGTCTTATGGTGGTGGCAGGCACTATTATTATGTCCAAGTAAATATAGGTCCATTTTTTAAATACCAATTTGAAATACAAAATTAAGTGTACAACATATTCAGAACTGAGTTTTGAGCTTCCTGGTATCCCAAATGATTTGAAGATTTTCAAAAACTTATAGCAAATTATACTCATGATGTTTCTCAACTATGAAGACATTAATACATTGATTCAAATGCCTTTACTCAGTCCACATCGCCCTGGGGTCAGCCTGTGATGCACATATTAAAAAACAAAACAAAACAGAGTTAGGTTGATTAAGTTTGACAATACTTTATACAAGTCAATCTTGAAATCTGTACTGAGAGAAAAGCATCAAATTCTTTGTGTACACATTTAGTTTTATTGCAACAAAGCAACTTACATATTTTTAACATTTAAAATTGAGAATCATCTTTCCTTCCCATTGAAATGAAAAAGATTATTTAAAAATAAATAGGAACAAAATTACAATAGAGCAATGTCTATTCTCAATAAGATCCTACAGGTTCTCCTGATTCTCCCATTGAGTGGCAGGACCAAGTCATCATTAGGAGAGAATTTTGTTTTAAGAGTGTCATCTTAAATTGCAAGCATGTACTTTGCAGGTGCAGGTGAGTTAGGAGAAGTCATCAAAGATGATATTTGACCAAATCCATTACAGCACTACTTGGTCCCTGATATGGATTACGAAGAAGGGGAAGGAGAAAAAGGTGATGATGATAAGAATAAGAAGGGTTGGAAGATATTGATAAAGAGGGGGATGAGCATGAAGGTAAAGAAGATGAAGATGATCATGAGGGGGAGGAAGGAGAGGAAGATAAGGAGAAGATGATTAATGGTACTCTGATGAATTCCAACTTTCTTTTTTAATTTTCTCCAATCCCTGGGAGCAAGTTACAATCTTTTTATTTTCTTCTTCTGGTGAAGTCTCCCTGTTTTTGAGATCTCTTTTCTATTCTTTATACCATGGTTCTCACCTTATTTGGTGGGGGGATGTATCTTGAGCAGAATACAATGGAAAAAGAATATCTGCCCCTTTCAGTCCAAATTCATTTTTATACCTTCCTATCTTGACAAAAACTTTATGGAATCAATAACACCATGCTCTGTGGGGAAAAAAGAAAAAGTTTCTGCTTCCTTAGCTCTGCTGGAAGCTTAGGATGTTAGGCCCCTGTGTAGTGGTGCATAGAATTCTAGCTTTTTTTCTCCTTTCTCTGTATATTGTGCTCAGAGATTATACTGTGTCTCTATGTGAATATAGACAGTTAGCATTTACCACTGGTTTAAAAAAATGGAAAAGCCTTTTTAAAAAGAGGGTTATAGAAGATCAGCAAAGTGTGAGTTTGAGATGCTTGGGTGGGTTTTGTGGGCATTTTGACAACATGGCTTCTCCTCTGGCTCCTTTTTAAAATGGCTCCACTTATGTCTGCTTTTCATATTCCCCCCTTTTAAGTGAGACCTTTCTTTGGGAAGCATTGCTGAAAAGACATTGGAAAGCATCACTGGTCAGTTATTAAGGGAAATATTGGTCCTCCATCACTGGGAGGGCTCATTCCCAGTGTGCCATGTCCCCTGTAGGAGGAAATGGTTTCCATAGGAGCCTGAGGCTCCATCTGAGCACCAAAGGCACCAGAACAGAGAAAGGTTTTACTACTATGTTCCTCAGGGCAATATGGACTGCGTAAAGGCATTTGAATCAATGTATTAATGTCTTCATAGTTGGGAAACATCATGGGTATAATTTGCAATAAATTTTTGAAAATCTTCAAATCATTTGGGATACCAGGATGCTCAAAACTCAGTTCTGAATATGTTGTACACTTAATTTTGTATTTCAAATTGGCATTTAAAAAATGGACCTATATTTACTTGGACATAATAATAGTGCCTGCCACCACCATCAGACAGACCTGGTGCTCTAAAGCTGAGTTACACAAGAGGCTATTGTTGTATTTTCTACCATTTTCTGAGATTTCTCATATAAAGTTTCAAAGGCATTAGTGAGCATCTCAAAGTGTTGAGTGACCATTATCTGGTGTTTTTAATAACATCTGGCTATGAAAAACAAAGATTTATAACAACAAAAGATATAATCTTATGAATTTAACTAACATTCTTAATCTCTATTCTTTATGGAATACTCTGTGGTAATAATAAAGCATTAATTTCTTGTTACATAACTACAGAAATATGAAGAACCTTAGAGAAAATGGGCTTTAGGAAGGGTTATCCCCATTGATGTTAAAAAAAGATTCATTGGATACCTAGCTGTTTTGTTCCTGGCGGTAATAATATGGTATTTCTAAAGTCATGAGTGGTTTTGGGCAACTTTACAATAAATGTGCATTTCCTCATTACTTTCAACTAATACCCTAGGATCATGACAGAAGTTTGAGCTGTGCTGAACTGCATAGATATATGGCACCACAACAAATCAAAAGAGATAAAACAAGGCTGCAGAAACAACCTAGAGGCAAGGAATAGAAGTAGAGTATATCCAGTAGTCACCAAAGCTGTGATACAGTGAAGAAATATTCACTGGAAACCCAGGAAGTACAAGAACTTCAATCAGAAAGAGTGGCCTCTCAGAAATCAGACAAATACTCAGGTAGCATCAGGCAAATTGGAAAGCCACCTACCAAGAGCAATAGGATAGATGGGGTCAGAAGAGGCTTATGGAGCCTCTGAGAGTGAATGTCCTTCAAGGAAAACTGAGCTGCACCCTAATGAGGGCCCAACATCAGGTTGTATGGCTGCTTGTGTAGAGCATGGTGCCAGGCCATCCTGGCCTCCAAAAACAGTGTATGTCCTGTTCAAGAAAGATTCAAGAAAGTTTCAAAGATTCAAGAAAGTTCTGAGAAAGTGATGATTACTCGGCTATGATGCATAATTCAGGATTAGGATTTTGAATTTAAAAGTTCTTTTAACAATAGCACAGAACCTCTGCAATAGTTTGTTTTGAGTACTGGATGAGATGAAAAGCTATAGAATACTCCCTATGGGCTTCATTACATTGGAAAGGCCAAAACTACACCATAGGTGGGGTTAGAAAACACAGTAAACAGCAAGACAGTGATGAAATTCTAAGTTGCTGTTCTAAGATTCTTTCATATGTTTTTGCTTTGCAGTGTCTGGGCAGAAGTCCTTATACAAAGAGGAAAATGCATACTCCTGGTTGTGAGACTTTTAGTGAAACTTGAGGGAAGAGAGAAAGGATGGATGTTATAAAAAGCAATCACAAGTTAGGGAACACCAGAGCAAGATGACATGGCAGCATCAGAGTAAGGCACATTTTCAGCATAGGGCAACACTGATAAGGATATCAGGATCGTAGAGGTGGGGATCAAGGCATGGACCATAATTTCCCTGACTTTTATTCTCACAAGCACTTGAAAAGGTATTGCCTCTCAGAGTGCATATCTCCATAGAGTCAGTGTTGAATAGAGTGTAATCTCCTGTCTCTCCACATTCTTCTCCATTTTTAGCTGTTAACAGAGGGAAGACAGTAAGAATGCTTCTTGTAACCAATCACTCAGCCTTTTGTCTTTGTACCATCTGCTCCTTCTGTTTTTAAAAAAGGGCCATGAGTTCAGGCCGAAAGATTCAATAGCCTTAGTCTCCATGGATTCCTTTCAGTTTAAACTTTATATTTAAAAAAAAAAAGTAATTGTGATACTTTGAAGTACCCAAATACAGATTTAAAGAAATAATGAGTATCCTGAAGTACCTGTCTGCTCCAGATTAGTTTACAAATGAAATAGACTTTCCTTTTCAACCAGGGGGAATAATTTTAAGGTTGACTGCTTTTATTTCCTGCCCTTATTCATCTTTAGTTGCTTGGGTTTCCTCCTCTGTTATTCTCTGTTCTTTGACTCTCTAGCTCTAAAGTTGCTCTGATCAGCACCTGACCTCTTGCTTCTGCTTCTTTTGTTCTCTAAGAGACCACTGACCCATTTCTGTAGAAGCAAATAAAAAATAAAATCTCATACTCCATGGGTGTTCCAGGTCTTCCAGAGAGAAGGTGCATGTGTTTGTCAGTGAGATGACCAGGAAGCCTATAAGAAAGATTTGAAACAGCCATCCTCTTTAAAGTGGCTCACCTCAAGTGCCATCTTTCCAATACAAAATTTTAGACCTGAGAGATTCTAGGCACTGAAATGTAAGCAGAACTTACATATGGCCCTTCTCTCATCATAGAGTGGGCTCACTGTGCTGTCTGATGCAAGTGCCTTTTCATTGCCCACAGGCTCTGCTATGGTGCTTTCTCACAGGTCCTGTTCCATATTTCCAGCCACCCAGAAAGTCTCCTGAGATCAGGGTCATGTCATTTATGCATCAGTTCACCTGAACATTCAACAAATATGTACAGAGTGCCTCCATGTGCCTAGTCCTCCGTCAGGTGCCAGGGTCACAGTTGTTACGCAAACTGGATGTGGTTGTTCACATTTACCATCACAGGCTTCTTGGAAAAATGGGCATTTATCAAATAATTTCATGAATAAATGTCTAACTACAAACCTGTGAGCACACACTGTTATGAGTTTATAATTTGATATATTAAGAGAAGTCAAGACTCCCCTATAAAATAGTAACTTATGCAATGTCCGAAGACTAAGTACAAATGCTTTGGCAAAAGAGAGGGGATAGCCTAGCATTGGAGGGAGAAGGAGAACCAATAGGGATGGCCTATGGGAAATGGCTCATGCACTCCAAATCTGTTTATCAGCAGAGGTGTTATTGGGGGGAATTGTTGCCTGCACTAGAAAATATTTGGTATTCCTGGCCTTGATCAACTAAAGGAGCCCAAACCCCGCCATGACTTTTATGAAAAACAAATGCTTCTCTACATTTTGAAATATCTTCAAAATAGCTTAACACCTTCAGTTAAGAACCCCTACATAGGGCTTTAATAAGGCTCTTGTGTTAAAAGGTTACTGACATAATGGTGAAGGAGACATTGGAATGGGATGAACTTGATAACAGTGGTAATGCTCCTATCTGTAGAAGCCTAGGAGGAGGGCAGAGGATATAGGACAATTGCCCAGACATTAATTTTCAGAGTTAACTGTCCTAAGTCAATGTGTTGAATAATGACTCTCCTGTGGAATGTTTAGTCTTGCCCCCATCTCCCTGTGTGTTCACTTTACCTCTGCATGTTTCCCGAATAAGTTGTTTTGTGACTATAAATAAGAGATTAAAAAATGGTAGAAACTGAGTCAAGGTCAGATGTAAGGGCAGGAGCAAAGGGAAAAACAAAAGTACAAATTAAATTATCATATTTTAGTAAATGGCTTTTTGGTGAACTGATTTTCCAGCTAAGTAACTATAACTGATTTTTACACCATTTTAAAGTGATTCTTTCTGATTAATCAACAGGAGGACAGAATGAAAGCTACTAATTAAGGGGTAGTTTAGGTTAGTTGTGAAAAGGGGAATGTACTAGAAAATGTAAAAACAGATTCAGTGAATGCCAGTTAGAAGTTTTCTGTAATAGTAAGGATGAGAAAAAACTGTTGGTTTAGACCAACCTGGCAAAAATGGAGAGGAGTGAATGTATTCAATAGATATTTAGGAAGCAAAATTAATGGGACTTGACCATTAGATACAAGAATAATAAGATGAATGTGTAAAGCATAGTGGTAACAAGATGAATGGAGAGAAAAAATACTGGAAATAGTACCATATATGAATGGGAGGTACCATTAGTATGGTTTTCAGATGTGGCTTTGAAATATCCCATGAGGGGATATCTTGCAGTTATGTAATCAAATAAAGAACTCAAAGAAGAAATCTGGCTTAGAAATATTCATGTAAGCAGCTACATTAGTCTGCTGAGGCTGCCATAAACTTCAACAGGCTGAGCACCTTTAACAATAGAATATTATTTCCTCACAGTTCCAGAGGCTAGAAGTCCAAGATTAAGATGTTGGCAAAGTGAGTTTCTTTTCCTTGTCTTATAGGTGGTTATCTTCTAATGATATCTTCACATGGTTTTTTCCTCTATGCATGTCTGCACCCCAATCCCATCTTCTTGAAGACAACAATCATATTGGATTAAGGCCCACACATATGACTTTTTTAATATTAATTATCTCTTTAAAAGCCCTCTATGCACATGCAATTAAATTCCAAGGTACCAGGGCAAGGGGGAGTACTTCAACATATATATTTTGGGGAGATACAGTTTAGTCCACAATAGATGGTAATTAAAGCTGTGGGTGTGATGAAATATTGCCTCTTGCAGAATACATAAGAGAAGAGGGCCTAGGATTGCAAAATGAGGAATCCAACATGTAATACCCAAAGAAAGGATGGTGAAAGGGGAACAAGAATATCTGAGAGAAAACACAAGGAAGAGCTAGGTTACAGAAGCCAAGGGAGTTGAATGTCTTGACAAGAAGGCCATTGTGAAAAGGTAGAAGATTAATGAAAGATCAGGAAGAATAAGGACTGAAAAAAAATTCTTGTTTTCTGTTTTATCTACTCAATGTCTAACCTAGTGACTGGTGTGTAGTAGTCACAGAACAATGAATTAATTACATGTTGCCATATTTGAGCTTGAGGGAGGAGAACGTTGACAAGGATGAATATTTCAGAACTGACTACCATATCTGTGCAAACTTGAAGGAGTTAATATCTCACAAACTCAGTTCCAAATTATGTAAAATAAATTTGATAACTTTATTTCCCAGGATTGGTTGAGATTATATATCTGCCACACATATTGGGGAAACACAGTGACTATTATTCTAGATACTTATTGAAATAATGTAAGCATTGTTCTTAAATGAGACGTAGAAAGAAATAGAGAATGAATCCATATCAAGCCATCTCCTTACTAGAGAAAAATAGGGACTAAATCCAGAAAGGCTTTTTTCAGATGTTAATTTCTAAGGGTGATTTGGGGAGAGAAATGGAAACCCCTGCTACAGTGTAAGAAACCAAAGCAGTGGCAACAGAGCAGGCACAAAGCAAGACCAGGCAAAGCAAGCACCCTGCACAGTGACATGGGCAGGCCAGGACGTGGACAGCTCAGTGTGACTAATGTCTGAACATCATGAAAAAGGAAACATACCCTGGCTAGTCCCTAGCCCCCAGTGAACATTGTCGGTAACCAAAAGGTTGTGGGTTCCATTCTGAGGCAGTGAAAGTGCCTAAGTTCCAGGTTTGATCCCTGGTCTGGGCATGTGTGAGAGACAACCAATCAATGTTTCTTTCTTAAATCAATGTTTCTCTTTCTCCCTTCCTCTCTCTCTCTAAAGACAATGAAAAAATGTCCTTGATTTTTCAAGGAGGTAAGGATAAAAAAAATTAAAAATCAAACCCAGAAATTAAATATTTTTATTAATATATGTAATGTATTTTCAAGTCAATTAATCAGTCATTCAAAAGCATGGATTATGGATTTAATACATGTAAACCTTTAAGAAAGAAAGATAAGCAAGGTCCTTAACCCAAGACAATACACCAATATCTTAGTGGATAAAACATTCAGAGGTATAAGACATATAAAACAAAAGGGACTTCATAGAGCATTTGTCAGTGTAATCAAACATTTTCCCTCGCTCAGAACCTGACTTGTTCAGGTAGATTGTGCAGGTAGGTGAAAATTCATGAACGTGGACATTGGAACATGATCCACTGAAACAGAGCTAGACTATAAGAAAGTACAAAAATTGCCCTTAAAGAAATTGATCCCAATAATAGCACATTTAATTCCCATAACTTCATGAAAGAAATATTGTTAACTATTGCACATATCCAGTCTTGAAACCCATAGAACATACACAGCTGGCAATGAGCAGAACCATAATTTGCATTTTTAGCTTCTAATGGGGTTCCTGGCACATAGTGGGCTCTCACTGATATTTATTAATATAAAACAAGGCCAGTTGTGCAGCAAATTCCTTTGACTTTTCTTATTTTTAGCAATTTTTGGAGTAAATTTTCCAAAGGACGATTTTCATAAATCAATTTGAAATCTGTTTGTCACTCTGATCTGACCTATTATAAAATGGCATTTGATAGAGTTGGAGAAATAAGTTTCTGTTGTTGTTTGTAATAAAGGAGAAAATACATTTAAATAGATACAGACAGGGAGATAGAGATCTGCTACTCAGATCTTTATTTATCCTATGCTACCTCTGGCATTCCTTTTCAAAATAGACATCCACAGAAGTAAAGAGCCCATGCATTAGCCATTCAAATGTTATGATATAGAGTCAGTTCTTAAAAAAAACAAGGGGCAACTGCCCACTGGGAGATACAGAGGTGCTCCATGGAGGCCTATACTTGCTGATTTGCCTCAGCCTTATGAAATACAAAATAGATATCACTGTGTTTCAGGCCCTTTGCTGGTCTACCTCCAAGGAAGACAGTCTCAATGCTGGAAAACTTCTCATTGTATATCTCTTTGTGTTTCTCTTTCAAGTTAGTCTGCAAGTGTGGACCATCAAGGTTGGGAGATGTGAGAAGTCCTAGCCCTCTACCTTCCCAGGACTTGGGTTAAATCTCTTCCTTGTTCTTGGTCACCATTTCCCCATCTTTAAAGGACTATAATGACAGATGATGAGATAATCTCTAAAAATCCTCCAAATTGAGGATTTCATGATCCAAAGAAATTATAAGGCTGCCCAGGCTGAAAGATTTAATTTTTGCCTCTGAGCAATTTTGGTACTGTAATCTGAAAAGGTCCTGGAGCTAATACCAGAAATATCCTCACCATGGCAACCATTGATTTCCATGTGGTTGATGTACTGATTTCCTAAAGTTAAGTGAATTTTGGGCACTTCAGAAATTAGGTGATAAACCAAGGTACACATAGACATTGACCACTTGGCTTTGGTTTCTGGGAGCCCTGCTGCTTGTTATTACTGTTATCAAAACTCTCCTTGATGTCCTTAAAAAATATCGGTTTCTCCTTTCTTCTAACCATGCTCTTACTTTTCCCAAACTAAGAAAAACAGCTCTAGCATCTAAAGCTACCTCAGATCTAATGTCTCTTTGTTGATAATAAAACTTTTCTTACTTAATGAGAACAGCCTGACATCCATGTTAAGAAGAAAATACAAACTAGCAAAGACTTTCAAGCAATAGAATGCCAACTAAATAGCTGAACAGTGGTTCCTCTTGGGTGTGATCTAATTAGACACCCTGCAAAAATGCCCAGAGGGTCCAGGAAATGTATCTTCATTTTTTCCTCTAATCATTTTCTCTCATTTTAGTTATGAATGTGTTATTAGCAAAAACACATTAATTAGTAAATTAGCAAAAAATATATATTCTTAAAATTCACTCAATTCTGTTTCTCAGCCTTTCACTTCCTAGGTGGGCTGGAAGATATCCAAGTTTAGGGGAGAAAAGACACAAAACTAGAAGGATGGAAGTTGATGGTGATTCCTCAATGCACATATAATTAGGTACGCCCTTTACCTTTGGGTTTACCCTGACTTAACTTCAATTGTTACTAGATTCCACTTTGTTAATGTTGAGAGATATGCTTATTCATATACTTCACAGACTCCTAAGGCACTTTAGCTTTTTGAGGAACTTGTACCTCCTAGTACCAGAGTGAGCACTTCCACTTTTGTATCACTGAGTATCTCCACTCGCCCTTCTTACTCACTCTCTTCTCCCCCTGCCTTCCTTCCCCATGACCCTCTCACTCTTACTTGACCTGCTTCTCCCAACTCCTCTTGATCTCCTTCTATTCTATCTGCTTTTTCTATTTACTGCTCATTTTTCTATCATTCTTCATCCTTTGTCCCAATCGCAGTTAACAAAAATAACCATGGAATTCATTGTAAGTGAAATCATTTAAAAGGGTTTTCTTAGGTGCAGGTACTTGTTTTTGGAATTAATGTTTATGAATTCAATTCAATAAACATTGAGTCTGTGCAGTGTGACGCTATGTTGGACACTGAACTTAGGAAGATAAATGATACACAGCATTTTTATGAAAAATCTAGGGAGGCAAGGACATGTGTTAAATTGAGGAGTCACATGTGTGATGTGTGATTGTTAAATAGTTTTGTAAAATAGTTTTGTTTTCCAATAACTTCCATAACTGCATTTTGTCAGTCCTCCTTTGTTGGTGAAGACTGGTTTCATTGAGTCATGTCTTTCCCTTAGGACTTTGTCATTGATTGTTTTATATTATCTAGGTATAATCTTCTGTGTTAAAATCTTTTTTATTCTATAGTTGCAGATTCATTTACCATAACAATGCCTGTTCTACAATGGTGGCAATGTTTCTAATCCCAACAATTTTTGAACTAAACATGAGAAACATTATATACAAAATTAAAACATTTTCTGCCATTTAACTGCTCTTAGTTAAAAGAGAGCAGTTAAACTGAAATTCTTATGTTTCTCTGTAGCTTCCAGTTTTCTTTCTCTGCCTAGGCTATCCTCTCTTACAACAAAATACATACTGTAAAGTACCAGGCAATGAACCAACATGATGAGATAGATTTCAACCTTGGATACCTACATGTTTTAGAAACATGTGCTTTGCAAACACTTTATCTTTATAAAAATCATCTGGCAGATGCATGCCTATGGCCAAATCAGTAACCCGCTAGTATTGGTGACAGATAGACTTGGACCAAGTTTGTACGTGACCCAGTCATTATCAATCATTTCCCATGGTAGGTACTTGTGGCAATTTTTCCATCCCATCCATATAGCATATTTCATTTGAAGCATTATCAATTACAAGCATTTGGATACTTGGATCCCATTCAGTGTATAAAAATCTGACTGTCCAGGGTTATGGTGTTGACATCTGGAATCTGTTTATTTTTAACACTTTTTATTGTTAAATGTGTTTTTTTTCTATTACCTTGTCCCAATTTTTCCCCATTTGCCCTCCTCTGCCTATCTCCCCTACTGCTTCCACAGTCAATTCCCACGCTGTTGTCCATGTCCGTGGGCCATTCATACACGTTCTTTGTCTAGTGCCTTCCCTTTCTTTCCACCATTATCCCCCTCCCCGCTCCCTTCTGATCACTTTCAGTCTGTTCCATGTTTCCATGTATGTGATTCTATTTTGTTTGTTAGTTTATTTTGTTCATCAGATTACTCTCATAGGTGAGATCATATGGTATTTGTCTTTCACTGACTGGTTCATTTTACTCAACACAATATTCTCCAGCTCCATGCATGCTGTCAAAAAATGTAGGAGTTTCTTTCTTCTTTCTTTCTTTCTTTCTTTCTTTCTTTCTTTCTTTCTTTCTTTCTTTCTTTCTTTCTTTCTTCCTGTTTCTTATTTTTATTTATTTGTTTTGGTCTTTAAGTAAGTGATTAGATGCACATTGCTCTTAGAATTAATTGTGTCTCTGCTAAATTTCAGGACAATAGTTTAAGATATATCAATGAGCAAGACATAATCTTTGCCAGAACAGCCTGACAGAAGTTGTGGGAGAATTACAAATTAAGATAGGGCAGAAGACAGAAAGGTCCAGTCAATGCCTTGGGTGGCCAGATATGATGCATACCCTGATTATCAGAAGAAAGGAGTATCTAAGTTGAAAAGGCAGAAAAATGCATTTCAGAGAACTGAGCAACTGTGAAAAGGGAAAAGAGGAGGGTAGATTCTAATGGCTGAGTTTAAAATAAATAGACACTCAATCAAAGAATCGAAGTCAGATTATTTTTCTCTGTAGAGAATATGAACAGAAATAGGGATTAAATATATTTTCTTTTTTCATTTTTTATTGATCATGCTATTACAGTTGTCCTATTTTTTCTCCTCTTTATACCCCTCCTCCCTTCACCCCCTTTCCCACCTTCAATCTCCCAGTTAGTTTATGTCCATGGGTCATACATATAAGTTCTTTGGCTTCTCCATTTCCTATACTGTTCTTAAACTCCCACTGTCTATTTTGTATACACCATTTATGCTTCTAATTCCCTGTATCTTTTCCCCCATTCTCCCCACTCCCTCCCCTTGAGTACTTACAGGACTCGTATTTGGTTCACTAAATTATTTGTGTATGCAATTGAATACTACACAGGACAAAGAAAGAAGGAGCTCCTACCCTTCCTGACAGTATGGATTGAACTGGAGAGCATTATGCTAAGTGAAATAAGTGATGCTGTGAAAGACAGATACTATATGATTTCTCCTATAAGTGGAACCTAATCAAGAAAATAAACAAGCAAACACAGTATAAATAGAGACAATGAAATAAAGAACAAACTGACAGTAACCAGAGGGAAGGGGGCAGTGAGATAATGGGGGATGGAAGAGGGAAGGGTCATCAAGGAACATGTAAAAAGGGCCCATGGACAAAGATGACAAGAGTGTATGGCTGAGTGTGGAAGGTGGGCATGGGTGGGGCGGGGGGGGCATGGTAGGGGAAAATGGGGACAAATGTAGTTGAACAATAGAAAATATAAAATAAAGGGTGAACTCCACTTTAATGGAGAAGTATTGATGTTTGTGTGGATAGATAATCCCAGGAGGGAAAGAGCTGATCTTTCTATCTTCTGGTCTCATCTCAGAGATCACAGATATTTCAACAAAGGAGTTCTATAGAATGGAATTTAGGACAATAGATGCAAGCTCTGGGAAACAAATACATAGGAAATTGGGCAATAGTTTTCTGGAAAACAATTTGAAAATGTACAACAAAAACATTCAAATAGTTTAAATGTTTTATTTAGCAATTTCACTTTTAGAATTCCATCTTTAAGAATAATAATATATGAAATCTTACCTTTTTGTGACAGCATGGATGAACCTGGAGAGCATTATGCTAATAAAATAAGCCAGTCAGAGAAAGACAAATGCCATATTATTTCACTTATATGTGGAATCCAATGAACAAAATAAACAAACAAAATAGAAACAGACTTATAGATACAGAGAAAGACTGACAGCTGTAAGAACAGAGAGGGCTTGGGGGGATGGGTGAAAAAAGCAAAGAGATTAAGCAGTAAAAATTGGTAGTTAAGGAATAGTCACAGATGTAGATTATAGCATAGGGAATGTAGTCAATAATATCATAAGCATGTATAGGGCCAAGTGGGTACTTACAGCAGCAGGAGTCCACTCTTTAAAGCACATGATTTTCAAACCACTGTGCTGTGCATCTAAAATTAACACAGAATAATATTGAAAGTAAACTATGACTGATACAATTTTTAAAATAAAAATGTAAGCAAAAATTGTGTTCATCATGTTATTGTTATTAAAAGAAAAATTATAAATACCTAGATACCCAACATTTTTAAAAGTTTAGGTGAAAAGTGTCCATCGCTATAGCAAACTATTGTGCAACCATTTAAAATTATGTTTATAAATTGTTTATTGACCTGAGGAGATTTTTACAAATATAATCTTGCATACAAAGAGTTAGATGTAAATCTGTGTGCATATGTAAATACATATGTTAAGTGTATGTGAGTGAATAAGTGTATGGGAAGACAGAGCATGAAAGGAAATGAATTAACATACTGTTAGCAACAATGATCTATGAATGATTTACATGATTTTGTTTTTTGTTTTTCTCTTTAACATATTTTCTCAATTTAAAAATCTTCTACAGTAAGTATTCTGTATACTTACACATAGAAAAAATGCAGTGGTTAAGCAAAAACATCTCTAATTATTTCTGCATGGAGGCAACACTTGTGCACCAACTTACTTTGACTGGTAGACTGAAAGAAGAAGTGACATGTGCCATTGCCAAGGAAAACCTCTGAGAGCCTTTATGTGGCTCCACTGTGCATTCATCTGTTCTGCTTGAAGACTGCAAAGTCCCTGACAGGTGCTTCTCTTTTAATCTCAATCTCAAAATAAAAAAGAAATATAGAACAGAACAAGAGGGGACCCACAAGGGCAAACGTAAGGCATGAATAAGAACCCCACCTTTTTTGTAATACACCACTGAGAAGTGAGGGCCATTGTTACTAATAAATAACAAAGAGAAAACTTGAGTAACACAGTCTATGTTACTATATTTTCCATTTCTTTCCACTTTAGAGATTAGTTAAGTGACTAATTAGCTGGTTATTTTAAGCAAGTAATTTATTGTTAATCTCATAGACCCAGATAAAGGTTCAACTGTACCAGGAGTAACAATATAAAGACAAACTAAACAAAAACTCCTCTTACCTTGCCACATTTGTTCAGTTAATTTTTCTAATGTTTTTATATGATTTATGAATGAATAAAATTTATTTTCTATCTTCACTTCTATATCTTCACTCCTTTATCTTTTGAAATCTGATTTCTACCTGTGCCAACATATTAAATTTATTCATAATTTTGATATATTAAACTTTACAGTTCAATTATTTTCTAGAATATACTTGTATTTCTTTAATATCTTAAATTTTCATGTGATTATATCTCTTTATGTATTTTTGGTAAGAATTTCAATTTAATAATGTTATTTTCTTCTCAGTAACTTAAAACAGAAAGCACAGAATGTCAGTTTTCCCCATTACTGGTAATGTTTATTTTAATCTCTTAGCTAAGATGGTGATTAACAGGGTTCTTCACTGTAAAGGTTGCTCTTTTTCCCCTTTTAATTAATGGACAATGTGTAGAAAGATACTTTGTGACCATGTAAATGTCCTCTTCCTCATGAAACATCCATTAATTTTAATATACATATAGTTTTGTCTAAATTATTTTCTATTTCTATAAAATAAACACAAGCATTTTCATTGTATTGAATGTGTTATAATCTGTGATGATCATCATCTGCTTTGTTGATCAAGTTGCCCAAGTTTGGCCACCAAAAACTCCTGTAATCTGGCTCTTATCCTTTTGGTGAACTTTCCCTGTTCTATACCTGAAATCAGCCATATTCTCAAGGGGTTTTGGGTTCCTTTGATAGAGAATAGTATTTAGAAACTGTTACCAGAGAGACCTGAGTCATGGGGCTCCCTGCTTCTCCTCAGTTCCTGCCTTGCTTGACAGAGATGAATTCAACTGAGAGACAACATGTATAGTGGAAACGAGATAGCAAGTTTATGAAGCACACTGGCAGGAGACTGCAGGCTACCCAGCTTGTCTAAATGCCCCACGTATAAAAGAAGTAACGTTGTTAGTAAGTCTGTTCTATACACTTGAGCCTAGGCTACAAGTAGGCACTCAGCTAATCTGAATATCCTGACTACTGGGGTTTAGGGGTTACATACTTTAGTCAGCTTCTAGGTACCCCTCCTCCCCCTTCTAAACCCGGGGAATGATGTACAGCTAGCTACAAAGGCTTTCTTTCTCAGCTAGTAAAGGTTCTTTTGTCTTAGTTAATAAACTTGCTACAGAGGTCCCATTTCCCAGTACACAGAATTTCAAGGATTCCCTTCCTCCTGCACTATCTTTGCTTGTGATGTTCGGAATGCCTGGCAATCTTAATCAGACCAGGCTCAGGACTGCTGAGTCAATGGGTGAGACATGTCTCCCTCCTCCTCCCTGCCTTAATTTATTAACTATCCTAAACTAACAAAACCAAGATATGGGATTTTGGTGTTTTCATTACCAGGGATGAGTTATTCTACTAGACTCAGTGGAGCTGGGAGATATGGATAGTTATAAATATTTTGATATCTTCATATTTTTTTTTGCTGTGTTAAAATTACTGTTTTTTTCCCTTTTTTATTGTTGTTCTAGCATAATTGTCTCCATTTTCACACCACCACTTTCCCTCACCCCACCCACCCTTACCTCCAACCCTCAATCCTACCCACCTTTGGTTTTGTCCATGGGTCCTTTATACATGTTCTTTGACAAACCTTCCCTTTTTCCCCCCCGTTATTCTCCTCCCCCACCTCTGGTTACACAATCAGTTTGTTCTTTATTTCAATGTCTCTGCTTATATTTTGCTTGCTTGCCTGTCTTGTTGATTAGGTTCTACTTGTACCTGAGATCATATGGTATTTGCTTTTCACTGCCTGGCTGGTTTCACTTAGCATAATGCTCTCCAGTTCCATCCATGCTGTCGTGAAGAGTAGGAGTTCATTCTTTCTTCCTGCTGTGTAGTATTCCATTGTGTACATGTACCATAGTTTTTTGATCCATTCATTTACTGTTGGGGACTTAGGTTGCTTCCAGCACTTGGCTTTTGTAAATTGTGCTGCTATGGACAGCTTGGATTGGAATTGGGAGTTACAGTATGAAGTCAAGTTTTTAGATATCTTTATCTCTTATCTAAAAACTTGACTTTATACTGTAACTTCCAATTCCAACCTAAGTTCACATAGTTCATTTTACACTTTCCTCTAAACCATATTTGTGAGTTTCTTGAATACTGAAAATCCTGTTCACATTACACTCATATTTATTTTTTTGCTCAAACATGTAATATGTTGAAGGTAGTTTCAGAAACGCTAACTCACATACATTGAAAAAGAAGCCTACAATGACTGTTCACAAATCATTTACAGTTATATTCATCTTTAATGTGAATGTGTATAGTCAAAACATTCAAAGCTAATTAAATCATACCTCCTTTCTTTCAGGGTAGTTGGAACATTCCTTGGAACAATAGCTAAGTCATTTGACTTTGTTTTAATCCAACTTTAGAATTTTTTTTCTTCCTAGTCCTTATTGATTTTATTTTATATTTTGGAATACATAAAACATTAACCTGGTTCCCTAAGTCAAAACTATACAAAACCATACAATCAAAGAAGTAACCTTCCTTCATCCTCATTTCTACTTCAATCATAGCCACCCTTCCTAAGTAATCAATCTCATTAATGTATGATTTATTTTAGTGTTTCTTTTAGTGAAAATAAGTTCAATACACATGCATTTTTACTTTCCATATTTTCTTGCATGAAATAACATACTTTTTAATTTGCTTTGTTTACTTAGTAATATATCTTGGAAATCATTCCATAACATTTGGATGAGCCATAGGTTATTCAATCAACCTCATACATATGATCTTTAAAGTTATTTCCAACATTTTGTTATGACATAGTGTGACAATGAGTAACAGTGCATATGTAAGTTTATAGTGTTTGTGGTGTATCTTCACAGTAAATTCCTATAATTGAATAAAAAGTATAATTTATTTTTCATATTGTTAAGCATTTCCAAATTCTCTGTCATAATGGTTATTCCAATTTTATGTCTACCATAAGACTTATATGCCATCATCTGTTTCCCCAAAGCCAAGAGACTGAAAGCAATCTGGTGGTTCAACTTGAGTCTCTATTTAAACTACTTTCTAGAATTTCTATTTCAAGTAGAATAAGGGACATTCTGCATGAACTCAGTTTATAAACTGATAAGAAGTATTTCTATTGAATAGAATGCTTGGCAGGTGTCACAACCTTGACCTCGTTATTGCCATATTCATATATCCCCCTCAGTAGATCTTAAGCTTATCAGTAGAAGAAAATCAGGAGCTGTTTGATTTTTACCCAGTGTCTAGCACAGATATCTATATTTAGTTCTCAAAAAAAGTATTTTCTTAACTAGCATATTTATTCTTAAAAGGTAGGTTATTAACAGTGGTCTACTAAGGTACAATTAAAAGAAAATACACATAAAGCCAGTTTGTTTTTTCCTTCCACTCAGTATTGTAGTTACAGTCTTTCTAGGTTTTACCATGCCTTTCTTTGTTGTTTTATCTGAAAAACAAATTGAAACTGAAACCTAAATAAAGGGGTCACTTAGTGAAGGACACTACAAGACACCATGAGAAATTATCAGGCCACCTGACAAGAGAGGTGAATTAGAAAATGATTCCTTGATGAGTCTGAAATATAGTATGTGTGTTTCTCTGAACACTTCATTTCCCACTGCCCTTTCTTATATCGAGGCTCTAACACAAGAAAGTTTCTGGGGGAATTTAACTTGAGAGTTCCATGCTGATTAGAAGCATTAGGACACGGTGTCTCTGTAATGGGATCAATGTCAGAGTGCTTTTGCCCACAGCAGCCAAGGAAGAAGGGAAAAAAATTCATAACACTTTTATTAGAAGAAAAAATAGGAGTTAGAAGTATGGGGAAGAAAAAGGAAAGGGTTTCACATTGCGCCCTTATAAACCTTTAAGCAATACCAATAAGAGACAAGCTTTCTTCCTTTAAATAGTCTGAGTAAAGGCCTTGATATCCAAATAAAATATGCCACAACTTGAAATTACAAATATTCTAAAGCATCTAGCATATACGGGGTGAGTGGGGCTGGGGAAAGTGGTGATGGGAAAATGTTGACCAAAAAAAAAAAAAAAGTGGATGGGGGAGGCTGGGAGTATTGTGGGAAATTAAGAAGCCAAAGCTCTGTTATGTGTAGCCCATGGACATGGACTAAGAGGTGTAGGGATGATAGGATGGGGTGCAGGGCAGAGGGAATAAATAGGGGAAAATGGGACAACTGTAATAGCATACTCAATAAAATATACCAAAAAAAATTGAGAGGAAGAAACAGAGATTTCCCATTTATTCCCTGCCCCACATACATAACCTCCGCCATTATTAATCCTCCTACACCCACTGGTATTCAACCTACATTGACACATCATAATTACCCAAAGTCCAGTTTGCATTAGTGTTCACTTCTGGTGTACATTCTATAACATAGGACAAATGTATAATGAATGACATACATTCATCACTATAATTATACATTAGGTAACCTTCTTAGATTGGCTTCTTTCATTAAATAGGAATTTAATATTTTTCTGTTTTTTCATGGTTTGATCGGTCATTTTTTAACACTGAATATTGTCTGGATGAATCACACTATACTTATCCACACATACACTGAAGGACACCTTTCAAGTTTTGGCCATTGGAAATAAAGCCTTTCATAAACATCCACATGCTAGATATAGTATGGATATAAACTTTCAGTGCCTTTGATTAAATACCAAGGGATAACTATTTGTGCATTATATGGTAGGAGTGCATTTGTCTTTGTAGGAAAGGTCAAACTGTCTTCCAAAGTACCTGGAGCAGTTTCTACCAGAGCCAGCGATGTTTGAGAGTTTCTGTTGCTCCACATCCTCAACAGCACTTTGTGTTGTCAGTGTATGAGATAAAGCTATTCTAATAACTGTTCTGTTTTATTACATTGCCTCTTGTCACTTTACTAGTAACATATGATGTGCTTATTTGCCATCTGTATATCTTACTTGGTGAGGACTCTGTTAAAATATTTGGTCCGTATTTTAATTTGGTTATTTTTTATTGTTGAGTTTTTAGAGTCCTTTGCATGTTTTGGGTGATAGCCCTTTATCAGATGTAGGTTTTTGTTTTTTTGTTTTGCTTTTTTTTTGTATATGTATTATCACAGTCTGTGGCTTGTGTTCTAATTATCTTGATACTGGCTTTCACAGAGTAGGAATTTTTAAAAATTTTAATGGGTTCCAGATGATCATGGGTTGTGTTTTTGGTGTTTCATCTAAAAATACATCACTATACCCAAGGTCACTTAGGTTAACTCCTATGTTATCTTCAAAGAGTTTTATAGTTTTGCATTTTTACATTAGGTCTATGACCCATTTTGAGTTAATTTTTGTGAAGGGTGTTAGATTTGTGTCTAGATTTATTTATTTATTTATTTTTTGTATGTGGATATCCAGTTGTTCCGGTATCATGTATTGAAGAGATTATCTTTGCTCCATTGTACTGCCTTTAGTCCTTTGTCAAAAGTCAATTACATGGCTCTCTGTTCCTCCTGTTGGATAGACAGCCATGTCTTCCTACGCAGTGTCTGCCTCAACCCTGAGACACGATGATGAAGGTCGGAGTGAATGGATTTGGTCACCAAGTCTGCTTTTCACTCTGGTAAAGTGGATGTTGTTACCATCAATGATCCTTTCTTGGCAAGTTCAAAGGCATAGTCAAGGTTCAGAAAAGGAAGCTTGTCATCAATGGAAAAACAATCTCCATCTTCAGCTGTGAGATCCCACCAATATCAAATGGGGTGACGCTGGTGCTGAATGGTGTGGACTCCACTGGTATCTTCACTGCCTTGGAAAAGGCTGAGGCTCACTTGAAAGGTGGAACCAAGAAGGTCACCATCCCTGCCCCTTCTGTGGATGCCCCCATGTTTGTGATGGGTGTGAACCATGACAAGTATGACAACTCCATGAAGATTGTCAGCAATACCTCCTGCACCACCAACTGCTTGGGCCCCCTGGCCAAGGTCATCCATTACAACTTTGGCATCATGGAGGGACTCATGACCACAGTCCCTGCCATTACTGCCACCCAGAAGACTGTGGATGGACCCTCTGGAAAGCTGTAGCATGATGGCTGAGGGACTGCTCAGAACATCATCCCTGCTTCTGCTGACACTGCCAAGGCTGTGGGCAAGGTCATCCCTGAGCTGAATGGGAAGTACAATGGCAGGCCTTCCATGTCCCCACCCCCAATGTGTTGGTTGTGTATCTGACCTGCCACCTGGAGAAAGCTTCTAAATACGATGACATCAAGAAAGTGGTGAAGCAGGCTTCAGATGGCTCCCTCAAGGGCATCCTAGACTATACTGAGAATCAGGTTGTCTCCTGTGACTTTAACAATGACACCTGCTCTTCCACCTTTGATGCCAGGGCTGGCATTGCCCTCAATGACCACTTTGTTAAATTCATTTCCTGGTATGACAATGAATTTGACTACAGAAACAGGGTGGTATACCTTAAGGTCCACATGGCCTCCAAGAAGTAAAAGCCCCTTGAACCTTCTGCCCCAGCAACAGGAAGAGAGACCCTCAGCTGCTGAGGAGTCCTTGCCCCAAATCAAGCCCCCAACACACTGAGAATCTCCTGACCTCCAGTTTCCATCATAGATGCCCTACAGAGGGGAGGGACTTAGGGAGCCCTACCTTGTCATGCACCATCCATAAAATTCACTGTACCCCCAAAAGTCAATTATTTGTATGTATGTGGGTTTATTTCTGTACTATCTGTTCTAGTATATAGATCACTATAGCTTTATAGCAAACCTTGAAATTGGATTGTGTTCGTCCTCCAGTTTCATTCTTCTCCTTCGATATTTTGTTGTCTTTTGCCTCCCATGTAAACTGAATAAATTTGTTCATATATACAAAATAAAATGCAGGAATTTTGATTTAAGTTTCAATTGAACCTATACATCACGCTGGGAAAAAATGATAACTGAAAAATGTTGACTTTTCTTGTCCATGAGCATGGAATACCTATCCATTTATTTAGATCTTCTTTGATTTTATTCATCAGGGTTTTACAATGTTTCCCATATAGATTTTGAATATATTTTGTTAGATTTATACCTAAGTATTTTATTTTGAGGGTGTTAATACAAATTATATTATGTTTTTAATTTCAAATTCCACTTGTTTATTGTTGCTATGTCGAAAAGCAATTGACTTTTTTATATTAACAGTTTATTCTGAAATCTTGCTATAATCAGTTCTAGGGTATTCTAATCAATTCTTTAAATTTCATTTTACATGGACAATTATGTCATCTGAGAAAAAGAAGAGCTTTATATTTTACTTCCCAAACTATATACCTTTTTCTGGCCTTTTTGCATTAGCATGAACTTCTAGTATTATATTAAAAAAAAGAATGGTAAGAGGAAACTTCCTTGTTTTGTACCTGATCATAGTGGAAAAGCTGCAAGTGTATTACCATTGAGTATGTTAACTTTAGATTTTTGGAGATAGTCTTTATCAATTTGATAAAATTCCCCTGTATTTCTAGTTTAATGAGAATTTTTTATCATGATAGGTGATGGTTTTTTAAAAACATTTTATGCATCTCTTTAAATAATCATGTGATTTTTCTTTTTCAGTGCTGATATGATGAATACCTTAATTGATTTTCAAATGTGGAACCAATTTTGCATATCTGTGATAAATTTTTACCTTGACATGATATATAATTCTTTTAATGCTCCTTTGCATTTGATTTGCTAATATTTTTGAATTTTTTTCATTTATATTCATGAGAAATATTGTTCTTCAATTATTTTCTTGTAATGTCTTAGGGTTGTTTTGTTTGTTTGGTTGGTTGGTTTTTTGCTATTAAAATAATACTGGCCTCCTGAAAGGAGTTCAGCAATGTTTCTTCTCTTCTATCTTCTGGAAGAGATTTTAGAGAATTGGTATAACTTTTTTCTTAAATGTTTGGTAGCATTCACTAGTATACTAAACTGGGATTGGTGCTTTCTGTGTTTGGAAATTTACTAATTTTTATTTGTAGCCATGAGGAATGTTTATGATCTTGTACTCTCTATCAGTGTTTCACTTGTATTATCCTTCTTTTTTGTTAAATCATTTTTTATTGTTTTTCCATTACAGTTGTCCCAATTCCCACCCCCAACCCTTGCTTTCCTCTACCCATCCCACTGCCTGCTCCTGCAGTTAATCAGGTCACATACATCTTTCACCTTTTATTAAAGATTTGCATGGAAAGTTATTAATTTTGATTCAATTTTTAATAGATATAGTCCTATTCATATTACCTATTTGTGTGTATGTGAGTTTTGACAGATTGTTTCTTTCAAGGAATTGTTCTATTTCAACTAGGTTCTCAGAGTTGTGGGCATCTCTTAATTATCTTTTTAATTTTTATTGAATCTATAGAGATGTTCCATTTTTTCATTTCTGATATTAGCACTTATTGTTCTTCACTGTTTTTTCTTATTAAGCTTGGCTTATTTATTTTATTGATCATGTCAAAGAACCAGGTTTCAGTTTTGTTGATATTATTTATTGATTTTCTGTATTCAGTGATATTAACCTGGATAAAAATATTATTTTATATTTTTTTCTTCTTACTTTGAATGTATTTTTTTCTAGTTTTCTAAGGTGAAAATTTAGATTATTGATTTTATATTTTTCTTCTTTTGTAACATTTGCTATAAATATAGTTAGATATTTTGAGATTGATTTTGATTTATTTTCTTTATAATAGATTCCACCTAATTGGAGTCTTCAGGGAGAAGGTCAGAGTATCATATTTTGCAGGCATGCCTAACAAATGGGCTCTTTATACGTTGTTAGCCAAGTGACAGGAAAGTTGTTCTAAATTTGTTTTAGTTATATGATAAAAGGGCTGGACGCACTATACCATACATAAATTAAAAGAAGGTGCATGCCCACTTCTGATCCTTATTTATTAATGTTATTGCAGACCCCTGCTTTACCAGGCTTAAAGTCCTCATTCAGGGTGAGAATTGATATACTTACTAGTTTTGTTTCTTCTTTTTTTTTTTTGTTCCTTAAACTCAGCAAAATTCTCTGGTGGCTTTAAGATTTCCAGAAGTTTGTGAGTGAAGAAAAACAAATCAATGCAAAATAATTTAGTGATATGGGTACCTTCATATGTGATAAGGATATTGATGTGGAAAACTTTAATTAGAACTTTTACTGTTGTGAGAAAGAAATGTTAATACCACCACAAATTCAGCATAATGATGGTAATGTTGAATATTCAGATTATGGATTCAATTTCACCTCTTCCAGAATGCCTGTAAAAGGTCTCTCAAAAAGAACTGAGTACATAGTTACAGGCATGTACAGGACAGCATAAGGAATATAGTCCATAATATTATAATCACAGTCTATGGTGTGTACTAGACTTATCAGAGTGATAACTTCATAGGTAGGTAAATGTATAATCACTGTATCATACATCCGAAACTAATATACTATGGTCTGTCAACTACAATTGAGAAATTTAAAAAAAGACCAATCTATGAATTCCATCACCTATAAACAATGTTCAATATACACATACAAAAATTAACTGAGTAATTAATTGATTTTCTTATTCAAAAAATGCATATATTCTTTTAAAGTAAAAATATAAAGTCATATTATATTTTGTTTAAATATACATCACAAAACATGTATAAAGATGTGCATGTGGATGAAAAATGGGAAGTGGTGCATTTGAATGAAGATAGGACTTTTGTCAAAATGCTATTAATAACTCTTATTAGACTATAAGTATTTATCTATTTGTTAGCCTCTATCTTTTATGAAGGCTGAAGAAGAAAGAGATTCTTTTCTCCCTTTCTGGATTCTTAGGACTGAGCTTCAGGCTTCACTAGTTGCAGGTGTTCAGAAATGTGTATTATATGAATGAGTAAATGGATGAGTGAGTTAAAATGTAAGACAAAGGTTTGAGCTGTGCTGATCTTGAGTGTAATACACATAACCTCTTTGTACATAATATCACAGCCTAATCAGCTTTCCATCCATCTTCATGCCTGCTAATCCAGTTATATAATACCACACAATTGATTATGTTATCTGTTGAAACAAAGTAATGACTGTGTATGTACTTGGATTTTGAATGTGGGTGTGTTAAATATATTGCTGGTGCTTTTTCTTAGAACACATTCAACTAGGAAAAATGTCTGAAGGAACTGATGCTTAAAAAGAGTAAGGAAGATACTGACTTGGACAGCTTCTTGCTTGCTTTGAGCACAGACAGAGTGGAGTTGGACCAGGGACTCTGCTCCCACAACAATGTTATAAGCTCTGAAGTCAATGTTCATGGTCCAGTAATCACATATAGTATCAATGAAGATATTTTAAGAGTATAATTGAATATAATTTATCTGTGCACATGTGTGAACTGTAAAGTTTTATGTGTTTTCCTCACTATACACTTGTGAAACTATTACCCTAATCAAAGTCATGAGCATATTCGTCATGCTCCAGAGTTTTAAAATACCATTTTAATGCCTCACTCCAGCCCCCATCTCTAGGGAACCACTGATCTGTTTTCTTGAAGTATAGATTACTTTTCATTTTTCATAATTTTGCAGAAATGGAATAATATATTAGACACTTTTCATTGATCTGATGCCTTTCACTCTATATATTTTTAAAGAAATGTAAACTGTATTAATATTAGCAATGATGATGATGATTAGTGACTCAACTTAATAATGTATATTCCCTTTTAATTAATTATGTCTACAATGCTCAGTCAAACCAAATTATTAAAGGATCTCCTTTTTAAAATTTTTTATTGTTGTTCAGTTATAGTTGTCCCCATTTTTCTCCCTTTACTCTCCGATGCCCTACCAACTCCCACTTCCACATGCAATCCACCCCCCATTGTCTCTGTTCATGGGTCTTTTAAGCATGTTCCTTGACTTGACCCTTCCCCTTCTTTCCCCTGTTATACCCTTCACCCCTCTCTTCTGATTACTGTGAGTTTGATTTTTATTTCCATGACTGGTTCTATTTTGCTCACTTGATTGTTTTGTTGATTAGGTGCCAATTATAGGTGAGATCATATGGTATTTGTTTTTCAACAACTGATTTATTTCACTTAGAAAATATTTTCCAGTTTCATCCATTGTGTTGTGAAAAGTATGATTCCCTTCTTTCTTTCTACTGTGCAGTGTTCCATTGTGTAAATGTACCACAGTCTTTTGATCCACTCATTTACTGATGGGCACTTAGGCTGCTTCCAACACTTGGCTATTGTAAATAAAACTGCTATGAACATTGGGGAGCAAAGGTTCTTTTGAATTGTTTCAGGATTCTTAGGGTATAATCCCAGAAGTGGGATCCCTGGATCAAAAGCAGCTCCACCTTTAGCTTTTTGAGGAAATTCCATACTGTTTTCCACAGTGGCTACACCGGCCTGCATTCCCACCAATAGTGTACTCGGGTCCCCTTTTCTCCACATCCTCGCCAGCACTTACTGTTTGTTGATTTGTTTATGATGGCCATTCTGAGTGGTGTGAAATGGTATCTCATTGTGGTTTTAATTTGTGTCTCTCTGGTAGCTAGTGATGCTAGGTATCCTTTCATATGTCTATGGGCCCTGCGTATGTTCACTTTGCAGAAGTGTCTGTTCAGGTCCTTTGCCCATTTTTTAATTGGATTGTTTGTCTTCCTGGTGTTGAGTTGTGTGAGTTCTTTATATATTTTGGAAATCAAACACTTGTCTGAGTTATCATTGGCAAATATGTTTTCCCATATGGTTAGTTCCCATTCCATTTTGCTGATGCTTTCTTTAGCCATGTAGAGGCTTCTTAAAGGAAAGAATAAATCATTTGTTTATTTTTGCCTTTATCTCCCTTGCCCTAGGGGATGTATCAGTGAAAATATTTTTGTGTGAAATATCTGAAGTTTTCCTGCCTATGTTTTCCTCTAGGATTTTTATTCTTTTTTTAAAGATTATTTATTTATTTATTTACTTACTTACTTACTTACTTACTTATTTATTTACAGAGAGAGGGAGGGAGAAAGAGAAACATCAATGTGTGGTTGATCTTTCTTTCTTTCTTT
>PVJD01014630.1:0-14441 GCA_004026545.1 Mormoops blainvillei
TGTGGGTGCTGACACCACAGAGTGGCATGGCATTTGGTTTAGCATGGTTTGGGAACATGCCAAGTCTGCCTTATGTCGTATTGTTTGTGGAGTTGGTTGGTGGTGTTTAGCTGTGTTTTGGACATGTTCACCAAGTGTGTTGATTCTGTGGGGGGTAGGGCACTGGAGCAGACCAATTCAAACATTGCCTTTGCCTGAACCAGGACCACCTGGTAGAAGCTACAAAGTGGTCTGCAGATGGTTCCAAACTGTGCTGGGGTTAGAGGTGCCTGGAAGAGGCTAAGCTGTGAATTGAGGCCAGGTGCCACTATTGACAGGGTTGGGTTGCTTAGGAAGATATATAGGGCATGCCAAGGCCACTGATTGTTTGGGGTTTGTGATCTTTTCTGAGGTTTTAGAAAAGTCCAGAGCATGAGCTGAGACAGACAATTTGTGTGAAAAAGCTGCTGGAAAATGTTTGCTTCAGGTGCTTGAGTTGGGTTGGTTGGGGTCTCAATGAATCACCAGGGCCAGGTAAATAGTATCAGCCAGGTTAATTGAGTGCTCAGATACAGATGCCCATCTGTGCCTGCTGGCTCAGTTGTGGGGAGGGCTCAACAAGGGAACAATGGTGCTTGCTAGCACTTCCTACCTAGATTAACCTGCCCTGACCTCTATCCCATCATCTCTCACCCTGAATCTATTCACTTCTGCTCTTTCCAGTATGTCTCTGGAACTTTTTGAGCTGTTGCTGAGCTCTAGACGTCAGAGCAAGTGATTCCAAGTAAGTCTGTGCATGATCCCTTTAAGAGGAAGCCTGGGACTCTAGGAGACCACTGTCTGACTCAGCCACAATCCACACTGGTTGTTCATGGCATAAAGTTGTAGGTACTTTTCTTGTTGGCACTGGACCCCTTGCTTGGAAATCTTGGTGTGGGGCTAGGTCCCCTCCATTCTCAAGGGTACCTCTACAGCTGAGCTCTCCCTCTCATTTCTTAATTGTCCCACAGTATGTGGAGCCTATCTATTCCACATCTCTGCCCCTTGTACCAGTGTTAACATGGCTTCTTTATATCCTTAGTTATATGACTTCTGTTCATCCAGTCTTCAGACAGTTCTCAATTATGGCTGTCCTGTTGTTCAGCAGTAAATTTGATTGTGAAAGGAGGTGAGCACAGCATTTACCTACTCACTTGTCTTGACAGGAAGTGAGGGCAACTTTAAATTCCTAATAGTTGCTATTTAGTTTCTGACACTCTATCAAAGGAAAAACAGGTTTTATTTTACACTTTGGTTTGTTTTATTGAGGTAAAATTGGTATATAACATTATATAAGTCAGCTGCACAAAATTATAATTAAATATTTGTAAACACTACAAAGTGATTGCCAGCATAAGTCTAGTTACTATCCATTACCATATGATTGGCCCCTTTCGCCCATTTTGTTCACCTCCAACCCCTCCCCTCTGGCAACCACCAGTCTGTTCTCTGTATCTATGAGTTTTTTTTTGTTTTGTTTGTTCTGTTTTTTAGATTCCACATATATATAAGATCATATGGTATATATCTTTCTCTGATTTATTTCACTTAGTATAATGTCCTCAAGGGCCAACCATGTCATTGCAAATGGCAAGATTTCTCTTTTTTTATATCTGGTGTGAGTGTGTGTATACATATACATGTGCATGTATATGTACATGTATATGTACATATATACATATAGACACATATATGAATATGTATATGTATACATTGAGGGACACTTAGGTGTTTCTATATCTTCAATGTTGTAAATAATGTTACAATGATCATAGTGGTGTATATATCTTTTTAAGTTAGTGTTTTTTAAATCTTCAGGTAAATATCCAGAAATGGAATAGCTAAATCATATGGCAGCATTATTATTAATTTTTTGAGGGACCTCCTCAATGTTTTCCATAGTGGTTCTACCCATTTATATTCCCACCAACAGTGCACAAGTGTTCCCTTTTCTCCATATCTTTGCCACCACATGTTATTTCATGTATATTTATAGTAGCTATTCTAATACATGTGAGATGGTATCTCATTTCAGTTTTGATATGCATTTTCATGATAATTAATGATGTTTATCATCTTCTAATGTGTCTGTTGGCTATCTGTATGTCCTTTTTGGAAAAATGTTTATTCAGATATTCTGATTGTTTTTTAATGGTGTTATTTTATTTTATGCTGTTGAGTTGTATGAGGTTTTTGTATATTTTGTATATTAACCCCTTAATGAATATATGATTTGCAAATAGCTTCTCCCATTCTGTAGGTTGTCTTTCACTTTGTGGTTTTCTTTGCTGTGCAGAATCTTTTAGTTTGATGTAGATCTATTTTTTATTTTTTGTTTTTCTTCCTTTTGGAGTCAAGTAAAAAAAATCACTGAGACTGATGTCAAAGAGCTTACTGTATATATTTTCTCCTAGGAATTTAGTGGTTTCAGGTATTATATTAAAGTCTTTAACCCATTTTGAGTTAATTTTGTAAATGGTGTAAGGGTGGTCCAGTTTCATTCTTCTACAAGTGGCTGTCTAGTATTTCCAACCCAATCTCTTGAAAAAACTATCCTTTCCACATTGTATGTTCTTGGCTCAGTTGTCATAAATTAATTATTTATATATGTGTTTTTTTTTTTCTGGGATCTTAATTTTGCTCCATTGACATGTGCATCTATTTTTATGCCAATATCATACTGTTTAGATTATTGGAGCTTTATACTATAGCTTGAAATCAGAGAGTGTGGTACCTCCAATTTGTTCTTCTTTGTCAATATTGCTTTGGTTATCAGGGTTTTTTGTGGTTTCATACAATTTTTAAAAAATTTTTAAATTGTTGTTCAAGTACAGTTTTGTCCATTTCTCCCCACCACTCACCTCTCCACTTACCCTCACCCCTACCCCCTTGACCTTGTATGTGAGTCCCCGATATATGTGCCTTGACTACCCTTCCCCTGTTTTCCCCCATCTCCGTCTCCCTCCTCCCCTCTGTTCACTGTCAGCTTGTTCTTCATTTCAATGTCTCTAGTTACATTTAAGTTGCTTGTTTTTTTCTGTTGATTAGTCTCCACTTATAGGTGAAATCATATGGTATTTGTCTTTTACCACCTGGCTTATTTACTTAGTGTAATGCTCTCCAGGTCCATCAATTCTCTTGAGAATGGTAGGAACTACTTTCTTTCTGCTGTGTAGTATTCCATTGTGTAAATGTACCACAGTTTTTTGATACACTCATTTACTGATGGGCACCTAGATTGCTTCCAACACTTGGCTATTGTAAATTGTGTTGCTATGAACATTGGGGTGCATAACTTCTTTTGAATTGGTGTTTCTGGATTTTTAGGGCATAATCCCAGCACTGGAATTGCTGGGTCAAAAGGCAGTTCTATTTTTAGTTTTTTGAGGAAATTCCAAACTGTCTTCCACAGTGGCTGTACCAGTCTGCATTCCCACCAACAGTGTACTAGAGCTCCCTTTTCTCCACAACCTCACCAGCACTTGTTTGTTGATTTGGTTATGATGGCCATTTTGTCTGGTGTGAAGTGGTATCTCATTCTGGTTTTAATTTGCATCTCTCTGATGGCTAGTGATACTGAGCATCCTTTCATATGTCTCTGGGCCCTATGTATGTCCTCCTTGGAGAAGTGTCTGTTCGGGTCCTTTGCCCATTTCTTAATTGGATAGTTTGTCTTCCTAGAGTGGAGTTGTGTGTGTTCTTTACATATTTTGGAGATCAAACCCTAGACTCATGTATCATTGGCAAATATATTTTCCGTTATGGTTGGTTCCCTTTTCATTTTGCTGATGTTTTCTTTAGCTGTGCAAAAGCTTTTTAATTTGATGAAGTCCCATTTGTATGTTCTTTCCTTTATGTTCCTTGCTCTAGGGGACATATTAGTGAAAATATTGCTGCATGGGATATCTGAGATTTTCATGCCTATGTTCTCCTCTAGGACTTTTAGAGTTTCATGGCTTATATTTTAGTCTTTTATCCACCTTGAGTTTATTTTTGTGTATGGTGTAAGTTGGTGGTCAGATTTCATTTTTTTGCATGTAGCTGTCCAGGTGTCCCAACAGCATTTGTTTAAGAAGCTATACAAATTTTAGAATTTTTTGTTCGATTTCTGTGTAAAATGTCAATGTAATTTTGATAGGGGTTGCACTGATCTGTGGATTGCTTAAGTAGTATGGACATTTTAATATTATTTTTTTGATCCATGGACATGAGATATCTTTCCATTTATTTGTGTCTTCTTCAATTTCTTTTATCGATGTCTTATAGTTTCCGCTGTACAGGTCTTCTACCACCTTGATTAAATTTATTTTGTATTGTTTTCTTTTTGATGCATTTGTAAATGGAATTGTTTTCATCATTTCTTTTTTTGATAGTTATTTATTATATTAGTATTTAGAAATGCCATAGATTTCTTTATATTGATTTTGTATCCAGAAAAACAATTAAATTCGTTTATTAGTTCTCATAGTGTTTTGGTTGCAGTCTTTTGGGTTTTCCATATATAGTATCATGTCATCTGAAAATAGTGACAGTTTTATTTCTTCCTTTCTGATTTGAATGCCAACTCACATTTTGTATCTTGATTTTTGCTATTCTGTGATTTCCACTACCCTATTTTCCAGGTCACTGACCCTTTCTTCTGCTTCATCTTGTCTGATGTTGAGTCTCTCTAGTGTACGGTGTCCAGCACAAATAATACTCCCTTTTTATTACAAAATCATAAGCATGTAATTCTGTAACATAACAATATCACACTCAAACACACCATTATGACATTTTAGGTGAAATTTTCAAAATAAAACTATAAATTATTACACCTAATTATTACCCCACCAACTTCAGCAGGCATTACTTCTACCAGACTCTGTATTTTTCAGTAGTGCAGTTATATTATTCAGTTCTGTGACTTCTGTTTAGTACTTTCTTATATTTTCTTTTTCATCATTTCAATTTCCTCTGTGTTCATCTATTGTTTTCCCAAGATAGGTGAGCATCTTTATGACCATTACTTTAAATTCTTTATCAGGTAAATTACTTATCTCCATTTCATTAATATTTGTTTATGCAGATTTATCTTGCTCTTTCATTTGGAATATATTCCTTTGTTTCCTCACTTTTCTTAACTCTCTGTGTTTTGTTGCTACATATTAAACAAAATATCTCTCTGCTGGTCTTGAAAGAGTGGTCACTGGAAGGCTGAGGATATGTTTCAGTCTTGTTTAGACAGTATGTTGGGGATTGTAGGCTGCCAAGAACAGTTTCTCTAGTTGTTTACATCCCCTGGGGCTCAGAAACACACCCACCCCTGGCCTGCAGTGCCAGAAGTTCAAGGGGTGTTCCCTGTGTGGACTATATGCACCCTCCTAGGCTGGCAGGACAAGGGCAGTAGTAGAGGAGCCCCAGGCTTGGGTGAACCCACCTGATTGGTAGAGTGGAGATGGTGCTGCAGTGGAAGAACATAAAGCTATGTGGGGTAGAGTAGCATGGTAGCACTAGGGCAGGACAAGCACCAGAATATAGCATGCAAAGACACTAGGCTGACGAGGTAGAGGGAGAATGAATAAATAAATGGTGATAGACATCACCTCTCTTCCTGGAGAGGGTTCCAACAGACCTCTGTTCCTCTGGCATATGCTTTAAGGTTATTTAATAAATCCCCTTCGTGTATGGTCTAGAGACACTTTTTAAATTTGTCTTTTTTTCTGATACTTGGAATAAGTGAGTTTGTTCACTACCCCTTTAAGAGGAGAGTTTCAGTTTCCTAGACTCTTTTGGATCTCCTAGATGTAAACCCATTGGTTTGTAATATGAAACATTTTGGGGGCTTGTCTTTCCTATGCATGGCCCAAAGGTTGGGGTAAATTTCTATAAAAAGAAATTTAATAATATTCAACATTTAATCCCCGATGTGGGATTGAACCCCTTGCTCCTCAGAAAGGAGCTCTGTGTTTATGATATCTCTCCCACTTGTGTGTCTCCACACTGGGGCTGGGGGCCTCTGCTTCTCCTACCCATCTTGATGTGGTATTGTATCCTTCATTATCAAAGAGCTGTTTTGCTAGTTTTTAGGTCTTTTCCAGGGAAAATTGTTCCATACACAGCTGTAGTGTTGATGGGTCCACAGGAGGACATGAGTTCAGGATCTTCCTATACCACCATCTTAAACTCCTCTCCAGTATACTTTGTTTATTAAAGGTTTCTTTTAAAAAATCAAGAATGAATGTTGAATATTATTAATTTCTTTTTATTGCTCATGGACATAATCACAGCTTCTCATTCTTTTGCCTAATACTGTTATGAATAGCACTAACGGATGTATCAATATTGAACCAGCCTTGCATTCCTGTATTCTTGCATGACATTAGCATATCATTTCTCTTCTTGGCCTACTGGATTCATTTTGCCAATATTTTTTAGGATTTTTGCATCTTTTTATAAGCAAAAATTAGTTTCATGTGTGCATTTTGTCAAGTGTTACAGAATGAGGTTGGAAATATTTTCTTGAAATCTATACTCTAAAATTGTTTAGGTAACGTGGGTGTAACTGATTCCCTTCCAGACTCTCTGGGTGTTCTGGAGGAGGAGGTTCCATTTTCCTGCTTTGCTCTTAGTTCTAAACTTGTGTTGTTCCATTTTTGGATTGTCACCCTCACCCATATGGCTGTCTCTGTTCTGTTTTCTATTGCTTTTGATATATGATACATTCTTTTTTCCATACACCGTGCAGATGGGTGTGTTACAAAATTGGCTGAAGATTTAAGAAGACTGAAGTGAGGCATGTCATAGCTTCCCCCATCAAATAACCTAAAAGTAAATAAGAGATATCCCTGTCTTGAAGACATTTTTGGCCTCCCCTCAAAATGCCCCCATGATGTTGCTCTCACTCTCCCTCCCCTATAGGCTTGTCACAATCTCTCTTCCGGGACTCTTTCCCTCTGACTCTTCCTTTTCATTCCTGTACATTAATTTGGTAGATTTAGCTACCCTCTCTTCTCAGTACGAATCTACCACTGCATATTCAGAGACCCATTATGGTTATGGTAAACATGGGCCACCTATTTCAGATCCCCTTTCATTAACAAATGTTTCCATCAAAGAAGGGTGCAGAAAAAATATTTATTTCCTCATCTTGGATGTGCAACATAACATGGAAAGCAAAAGTGACCATAGTCACTTTTGATTTTAGATAACTCTTTTCTTCTCTTGCAGTAGATGGTTTATCAGCCAGAGTTTATCAGCTTCTCCAACTTCTTGACCAGTTCACTCCAACAACATAGTCAGAAACTGGGAGATGGTGAGAGACCAATGCAGGGTGCAGTCTTACTGTGGTTTCCTGCTTGTGTTTGCTACTCACATTTCACATCCAACTATTATAACACTACTGGGAATTTTGTAATCTCTTGTTGGTTCTCACAAACATACTGCTGTGAACATTTTTGTATATTTATTTTGGTGAACACAGGGGTGCTTTTCAATCAAGTATTGGTATGTACTTAATATCCTAGGTATAGAATGGAATTTCTTGGGCATAGGGTAAGCTCATGTTCAGCTTTAATAGAGACTAAAAATATATTTTCCAAAATGGTTTACGAATCTACTTCTCCACCAGTAGCCAATACACAATAAAAGTATTCTAGTATTTTTAACACAAGGTCTATTTCTGTTGCTTGAATTATAAGCATTCTGAAA
The DNA here is from genome assembly GCA_004026545.1 of Mormoops blainvillei. Lineage (NCBI taxonomy): Eukaryota > Metazoa > Chordata > Mammalia > Chiroptera > Mormoopidae > Mormoops > Mormoops blainvillei. Next base: position 7,708 of record PVJD01014630.1, read on the forward strand.
CATGTGTAGTAGTAACTCACTGGGATTTTAATTTGCATTTATCTGATGATTATTGAAGTCAAGTACCATCTCATATATTTACTAGCCATTTAGATATCCTGCATTCAAAGGTTTGTCCAAGGCTTGCCTATTTTTCTATTGAGTACTGTGTCTCCTTGTTGCTTTGTAAGAATTCTTTCTCTTCTGATATGGGTCCTTTGATAGTACGCGTATTATGGATATTCCCTCCCACTCTGTGGTTTGTGTTTTCTGTGATGGTGCCTGCTGATGGACAGAAAGCCTTTATTTTAATGTAGCTCAACATATCAATTATGTTATAGATGGATGAAACCTTTCTGTATATTGTTCAAGCCTTCTTTTCCCACTCCAAGGTAATGAAGTATTCTCCTAAGTTCTCCTTTCCCCAGATGTATGTAAAGCTCATTCATTCATGTCTCTGTTCAAATGTCACCTCCTGAGAGAGGTCTTTCCAGACCATCCTATCTAAAATGATACTCCACCATTATGCATTGACCCCTTACTCCATTTTAATCTTCTTTAATGCACTGAAAATGATTTGGCTTTAAATTACATAATGTTATTATTCATTTATTTATTAGCTTATTGTCTGTCTTCCACACTAAATGTCAGTAGGGACTAAATGAAGGCAGGGACTATTTTGTTGTTCACGTCTTTACCCTCAGTGCCTAGAATCATGTTTGGGACACAGTAGGTGCTCAATATGTATTTGCTACATTAATTAATAAATGATCTCATTTAGTCCTTATCACTGCCCTGTGAAGAAAGGTTTTTCATTGGTGCCTCCTATAGTCCAGGCATACTTCTCTTTCAAATGCAAAACCTTACCAGTCATTTACATTTTAGCATAAAGTTTAAGTTTCTCCTTTGTGATGTTTTGCTGGTGAGGACACTGAAGATCAGACAATATAGCTCGAGAATATTTTTGGAGGCTGTTTCCTGTGTTAGGCTCTGAGTTTAAATCTGGAGGTACAAGAAGAATAAAATGATGGCTTTCTACAGCAATTTTAGGGGCAAGTGACAGAGTCAAGCATGGAAATCCAGACTGTCTGGCTATAAATCCCATATCCTTTCTGTTCAGGTGTGCAGGGGTGTTAAAAGAGGTGTGGTGGGACTTTTCTGGGTGGAAGAATGTTGAGTGTACTTGCAGGTCTGTGGGAGAGTGACAGTAGGGAGAGAGATTGTAGGTAAGAAAAGGCTACTAGACAGCCAACCCCTTCTTCTGGGTGCCTCCTGAATCTTCCTTCATCTCTAGGCCTTAAGCAGGCAGTAGTCTCAAACTATTGTGTCCAGACTGACCACACCTTTGGGAAGTGACACCTCAGTAAGTCAGTTATTGGCTTTGTAATTATCCCTTCCTATCACCCTTTTCCCTAATAAACTTCCTTTTCCTGTTTGAGCCTTCCCTCATTTATATTAAACTAATTTATACTAAAATGTAAATGATTAATTATATAATGTTTTATTGTTCTTAGCAGGGATTTGCATTTCCCACAAGGGGTTAAAAATAGGCAATACTGTAATTGAGGGATGACTTGGTAATAGTGTTAACTGTCATGGATAAGATACTTGGAGGGGGGCAGAGAAAACTTTTTATATTCAAAACACGATAAAGGCACAAACTCTTGCTATACTTAATTATATCCAGCCTCCATATTAGCAGACATTTTCCAATTTACAAAGTACTTTCATCTCAACAGGTGGATCTGAAAATAATGAGGCTCGGGGGAGAAGGGACAATGGATATGAGGGTGTCCCTCTGTGGTTTGTGTTAGGATGGTGGAAATCAGGGATGGCCATCTGGATTTGAATAAAGAGGCAGTTTTGCAAACCAGCTTCCTAGACCCTAGTGGCCTCTTCTGGGAACCAGCATAGCCTGCTCATAATCCTTTGTCTACACAGATGGCCTGTGTGGCCTTGGACAGGGCCCAGCCTCTCCCCAGGCCTCAGTTTTCCTTTCTGCACAGTGCATGCTTGGGATCAGTGATCTCTGAGGCCCCAGAATAGTTAGGAAACCCCTAGTGCTTGGAGCCAGGGGTGAGGTGGCATGTCCTTTTGATGGATCTGTTTGGACCACCAAAAACCTAGTTACCTGGGAGCAGTTGAGATCAAAATGCTGGGGGAAGCTCAGGGTTTGAGAGGCAGATGGATCTGGGCTCAAATCCTGGCTAGAACTCATGTTAGATGAATTGCCCTGAGCATGTCACCTGTCCTCCTAAATTTTTCATCTGTAAAAGGGGAATAATGATGCCTACTAACAAGGGTGGCAGGTGTTGAGCAGAATTTGCGGTCTGTGATGCACCCAGTTTAAGAGCAGTGAGGTGTTTTACAATAGAAAATCCCTCCATGTTTCCCTGCTTGTGCCCCAGACCTCTCACTAGATTGCAGGCTCCACGTGGCCTGACCCTGCCAACCCCTTCTTCTGTCTTTTCACTCTAGCCTCCAAGGCCTCCTCTTAGTGCCTGAGTAGCTGTCCTTCTTCCAGCTTGAGAACTTTCCCCCTTTTGCTTTCCTCACCCAACTCCTATTCATCTTTCAGGTCAAAGAGATTTCCTCAAAGAGGGCTTTCTCCCATCTAAATGAGTCCCCTGTTATAATTTCTCAGTGTACTATTGTATCAGGTCCACTGTGGCTGAGCAAGATAAAGGTTTCTTTCTCTCTTTTGCAAATGAAGTATGGAGGTAAGCAGATCTGGACTTCAGTGGTAGTTCCACGCTTCTCAGGGATTTAGGTATCTGTCTTGTTCCATGGTTCTCAACATGTAGCATACCCCTAATAGACCAAGAAGTCTGCTCCAGCTCTAGCCCTCACAGCTCCATTCCAATGAGAAAGAGGAAGAGAGAGCAAGGAAAGACTCACCCCTCCAACTATAAGACACTTCTAGGGACATCACACACTTCTGCCCTCTCCCTCACTGGTAAGAATGTTGTCATACGGCCACATGTAGTTGCAGAAGAGGCTGAGGAATGTTTATGTAGTCATGTATCCAGATGAGAAGGAAGGAGAGAACATATATTGGTGACCAAAAACAATGTGTGCCAAGACCTTGTTCTTTTTCTGCATGGTTTGTAGTCATGAGCTCACTAGTGGTGACCTGATGAACGGGCACCATTTCCTCTTAAATGGGAGCCTTCTGGATAGCAGGAAGCCTTCCCTCCGATTCTCCATCCACCCCCCTGCTCACCTTTGGATGCTTCTGCCTAGTACAGTGTCTGGAAAGCAGTAGGTAGAGCACAGAAGAGATATGCCCTCCTCCATTCAAGCCCTTGTGCTAGATAGCATGATCCCCCATTTTCTGTGTCTTTTATGATCTTCAGAGAAGGCCTCTGGAGGCTTACCCTCCTAAACCTCATGGTTCCAGGCTGCTTAGTGATTGGCTGGGCACAGTGGTTGGGCCCCCTCCTTCCCCAGGCTGGTAGGATTACATAATGGAGTTTGATGAACCAGTGCTGACATAGGGGAGGACAGGTCCCAATGTGGCTGTGCACCGAGTCCCGGAACACCAGCAGCCTAATTGGCAGTGTTGTATGTCAGTGCTTCTCAAGCAGTTTAGCCTGGTAACTTGTTAAAAATATAAAACTCCTGAGTCAGTAGGTTTTGGGTGATGTATTTGGTTGCAAGTGACAGAAATCCAATTAGCTTAAGCAAAAGGAGAATTGATTGTGAGTCCTGGAGGGCTTCGCCTGTAACTACAAGAAGGTTGGCATGTGGGTGTGATCAGGCCAATAACCTAGAGCTCTCTGAAAGACCTCTGTCTGCTTTTCCCAACTCTGGAGTGTGGGGATCCCTTGGCTTCTCCCACCTGCAGGGAGTGACATGGTCTCCAACAGGGCCCAACAAGACTGTCCTGATGTGTGTGTGTCCCAGCAACTGCCCCTGCCCTCTAGGGACTGGGTATTCCAGAGAGGGTGCTGGGGCTGCTGGTGTCTACCATGCCTCCCAAGACCACACCTCCCAAACAGCTTCAAGTATGCCTCCACTTGCTCCCTGAAGGAGAAGCCCCCAAACATCCACCCCTATTTGTTAGGGTCCTGGTGGTTAAAGGGTTGGAAGGGGCATAAGCATTGTGGAGAGAGAGGATCTATGTGAATGTTTGTAGGGTTGGTTCTTGCACAGTCAGTCCTCTCTATGAGTTACAAAGAAACAGGCATACCTACATTTTCCTCAGATTCAGCAGAGTCAGGGCAGCAGGGGCAGTGGGGTTCTCACTGGCCAGCACTGGGGGAGCCAGAGATCTGATGGGGGAACATGACAGCTCCTCAGGCCCATGAGGGCTGGCTCAGAGAGGGGCAGGACATCACATTGCTCCAGCCCAGTGCTTCTCAGTGGGTCTGCAGTGCACTTATCAGAATCACCTGGGATGTGTCTTAAGCTGCACGTTCCAAGCCCTCTCACATCCTCTGAATAACATTGCAGAAATGACCCCAGGAAGCTGCACTTGAATTAAGTTCCTCAGGCCAATGACTCTCCTCCCCAATGCTCCCATTGTTAGAACCATGTTCTTTTGACCCTCCTCTTCACAGAACCCACACCAGAACCCAAATATTAGGGGCCTTGTCTCTGGAGACAGGGCCTACCATCCTATGCATGTTCCAAGGTGCTTGCAATAGGGCAGCATCTGGGGCAGGTGGGGCTGCAGCAAAACTGCAGTTATCCCAGCTGAGGTCCTGTGTGGGCTCGGCTCCATGCCTGTCAGGACCCAGTGGCTGGAGGAGTGGGATCCAGTCTGCAGCACAGCCTCTGCTGCCCCTAATGCATAGAATGTGCAGATTCCGCCTGTTCCTGCTCTTGGAGCTGCTACTATCTCCTCAAACAGGGTTCCTTCTGTTGGTGGATCGGGCTCCTGTGCCTGCAGCTTGTGGTAACTCAGGGTACAAACTGGGACCACAACTGATTTATCACATGAACGATTTATTTGGCCTTGCAGAGTGCTTTACAGATGGAATTGGTGACCCATATGTACAACTCAAAGATTTGGTATTAAAAAATCCATATTTCCAGGTCCATTTGAAAATTCGGCAGAATTTGTCATGCTGAACCCATGTAGAGGATAGATCCAGGAGCGCTACTGTCTTACCTCCTCTAGATCCCACCTTGCTCCTCATGCTCCCTTCTGCTGGTCCCAGCAGACATCTGTGGTTGGGATCCCCAGCTAGGTGTCCAGCCATGTCTCTTCCAAGAAATTATGAGTTATTGTTATCACTGTCACTATTTTTTTTTATCATAGCTCACCATACATATACACTCTCAATGCCTCACTCTCCAATCACTCTGGGGTATTTACTCATTTTATACATGAGGAAAATGGGGCCCAGAGTGCCTAAACTATTTGCTCACTGTGGCACAGCTGGTCAATGGCAGAACTGGTATTTAGATATAGGTTTGTCTGTCATGCTTCCTTCAAGGGGGACCCTAGATCTGACTTTACACTCTGTCCCCTGACCTCTGAGCTTAGTATCTTTACTTCTCTAGTCCTTCCTTCCAGCGTTCTGGCTAACAGTCCTCCTGTGGTCAGGCTCATGACACATGTTCACAGCCAAGGGGTCTTAGGCCTGGGTAAGGTAGGATGCAATGGACTAAGCAGAGATTGGGGAGTTAGGTGCTGGGTCAAGGACACAGGGGCAGAACTGCTGGCTGACACCCCTTCCTCCTCCCCAAGTAGCCACCATATCAGCCCACACACTGACCACAATTCTAAGGCCTAAGGTGGAATTCCTGAGACCCTCCCAGGGTTCATTATGTAGAAAGGGGCCCCACAGTATGCTTTGAGTGGTGCCTTAGGGACTTTATCACCTATTGTCTTCCAAGGTGTCTAGAATTCAATTAGCATCTGCAGCAAAATCATTCTCACTTTTGGGAAAGCCTTAATGAGGCCAGGGAGGTACAGGGGTAGCCGTCAGAAGGAATATGCCCTCGGAAATGTTGTGAAGTGTTGACAAAGGCAAGAGAGGCAGAAGATGTATGGAACCAGAGGACCTACCAGGTTGAGGTGAGGAGCCTTATCAGGAAGCAAAGCATGAACAAGAGGAGAGAGAGCGAGGATGGAGGAGGGAGAACACACTGGACTTGGAAGGGTCCCTGGGCATCCAGGCCCCTGAAATTAGGACCAGGTACTTCAGGCTATCTTCCTCTGCCTCCTCTAGTCTCCTGTGTCTATGCCCTCTTTTCTTTCTCCTTTAATTCCCCTGCCTGATCTCATATCTCTGTCTCTCTGTTCTGCCTCCTTTTCATCTTACAGTGTCTATCTTTTCTCTGCCTCTCTGGATTGGTCTCTCCTACATCTCTCTGTCTGCTACTTTGTCTGTCTCTGTATCATTCTGCCTGTTAGTTCTGGCATCTCTGGTTCTATATCCCTGTCTCCCTTGACAGCTTTGTCTCTGTGTGCCAGGTCTCTCCCCTTGTCTCTCTCTGCCTCCATCTCTCTGTCCATCTCTGTCTCTGTGTCTATGTCTTCCTTGGGTGTCTGAATGTCTGTCTGTCCATCAGCCTCAGACAATGAAAATATCCCTTGTGTCCCGTTTGATGTGAACTTGTGAGATTCCCTCTGAATATTGCAGGAGTGAGTTGAGAGTTGCCAAGGGAACATGTCAGAAGAAATGGGGTTATCAAAGGAGAGACCAGGAGCCAGGCAGAGTATATAGGTATACTTCTCTTTTTTCATCGTTTTTGATGCTTTCTTTTTCCAAAGTGTAAAAAAAAAAAGCGACAATTTAAAA
>PVJD01014630.1:14541-28396 GCA_004026545.1 Mormoops blainvillei
CTCTCCTTTGCCCAGTCCAGATTTGGTTAACAGAGATGATGCCTGCAAAGCTACCAGCATACTAGCCCCTGTTGTCTAGTAGCCAAACCAAGAATTCTCTGAGTTTGGACTGGACTTGACTATCTGCTTCTGGGGTTGTCACCGTTGTGTGAGCATTTACTTACTCTATGAACAAGATTCAAGCCTGTACAGGATATAAATGAGTGATCAGTTATAACAGTGATTACTTAGACATCATAACAAGTGGGCGTTATTAGCTAACATTTATTTTTTTCTAACATCTGATGTACCTTTATCCATTTAGTCAGTACAGTAAACTTTTGAGGTAGGTACAGTTATTAATCCCATTTTACAGATGAGGACACTGAGGAATTCAACTACTGCAATACAAAAATGAAAATGTAACACAGCAAGCCAGGGACACAGAAACAGCAGCCCCCTCCCATGAGGTTGGGTTTGGAAAGGGGAGAAGGGAAGGCCCTTTCAGCTGACCTCTGAGCTGGGCAGGCATTTGTGGGGTAGATGGTGAGTGAGGAACTTGGAGAGGAGGGCATGCCCGGATGAGAGTGGTATAGAGGCTGGAGTGAGGCAGACCTGGGGTGGGTGAGGGCAGATAAGCTCCTGAGAGATATAAGCAGGGAGAGCCTTGAGCAATTATCCATCCCCCACCGGTTGAAGAGCTCATCACATCAGAGGTTTTAGCCTTGCCCCAGCTATCAGCTTCCACAAAGGCTGCAGAGAAGCCAGCTGAGTGCAGGAATGAGCCAAAGTGGGTACTTGTGGAAGGCTTCTCCATCACCATCTCAGCCTTGATCCTCCTCCCTGGGTATCCCAGGCATGTCCTTGGCTCCTCTTACCCCATTTTCTTGAACTCCATTTCTCCCTGTTATCTCACCCATGCTCATCCCATGGTGGTGACAGCACAAGTAGATTCCAGAAAGGGTGAGCTTGGATGGTAGAAACAGTGTCACTGTCTTTGTCTGACCCCATGTGGTATCTTCTTTCCAAGGTGCAAGCTTCCCTCCTCTCATCAAGCGCTGCCTCCAGCAACTCAAAGTGCCAACTGAAGCTACCCAGGAGTCTCAGATGTGTTTTCCACCACATGCAAGACTGGATAAGTGGAGGGCCAGGTCCCCACTGAATTGGTCTAAAGGAAGAAGTGGTTCTGAAGATGGACCTAAAGAGCTCACTGTCTCGGGTGGGAGAGAATCAAGACTGGAGACAAGAGTGGGAGAAAGATATATGCCAGGGGCTACAGCTGGGATGGTGGGGTGGTACAGGTTGTGGTATCAGGAGGTCTCCACTGAAGAGGCATGTGACCTGTGGGGAGGCCTTGGAAAGGTGGACAAGAAGGAGGTGGACACTTCCTGAGGCCTTTTACCACTAGGACCTGGGGTGCCTGGTTTCTAGAAGAGGAACCAAGCACCCCAGTGTAAATTAGGACTGCCACAGTGAATGACTTCTTTGAGGATCTGGCATCCCCTATTCCAGGGTACTGGTGGTACCCTGAGTTGTAGAGACACTTTTGCAGAGATTTTATGAAGAGGGACCGAAGAAACTACAGAATTTATTTATTAAAAAATGTGTATTTATTCTTACATGTTTAAACTTCAGTCACCTTCAAAGTGCTCTCCATTTGATGCAATGCATCTATTGAGACATTTCTTCCACTGCTCAAAACAGTTTTTGAACTCATTGATTTTGAGGGTTTTTTTTTTTTTTATCTTTGAGGACCTTTTTCATCTGCGGAAACAAAAAATGTCACTGGGGGCAAGATCAGGTGAATAGGGAGGGTGGGGCACTGGGGTCATGCCTTTTTGGTAAAAAACTGCTGAACACTCAGCACAACGTGGGCAGGTGCACTCAAAAATCACCCATGATGAAATGGGCAAATGTGTTGAAAGAGTCTTAAAAAAAAATTCACTGAAGCCAAATGCAGCCTCTCACAGCAACACCATTTGGTACACTGATGCAGATGGGTTCCTAGAACACTCACCTAGCGTGGGAAGCCTGTGCTACAAGGGTCCTGCCCTCCAGAAGATAAACCCAGTGTTTTTTGGGTCCTCCCTTGTATGAGTCCCAGAGTGACAGCTAGTTTTAAGTCTCCACCCACCCTTCCTGACCATGCCCCTTCCAATACAAGCTAATATCAGCCTGTAATAGTCGCATTTTCTAGTTTCTGTGTCTGAAGCTCTGACCTCTGGGCCTTTCTGACCCTAGAAGGATAGCCAATCCTAGAGGTTGTCAATTCCTAGAAAGAATAAATGACTCCCCTGCCAGTGCATCTTTTGCATGCAAACAGACCAATCCAGAGCCCACTGCCTACCTCCTCTATGGGGCCCTTATGCTCAGGGACACTGTCTACCTGCCCTAATCAATCAGGGCCAGGTATCAGACAATTCAGCGGTCAGCTCCTACACCCCAGAGCCTACTGAAATTCCTCAAACCAACCAATCCTAAACCTGCTTATCCTGCCTTGCCAGTTTCTTCCTGCAAAAGCCACAGTAAGGGTTCTTGTCCACAGTTCTCCCCACTCATAACCAACCCTCGTGCTTTCCCATGTGGCCCTTCATGGTAAAACATGTCTCCTGTTTCTAGGGATCTGTGAGAATAACCAACTATCTTTTCTTGCGTCACCAGATAGCTACTTGGTTATGGGCAGCACACTCAGGGTTCAGAACAAGAACAGCAAGCTGAAGAAAAAAATGGGGCTGGGACTAGAGCAAGGCAAGAAAAGTACCCACATTTAAGGAGGCATTTGCTTTCAGATGCTGCACATGTTCTTGTGTGGCCCCGTGAGCTAGTGTCTCCTTAAATCTGGCAACCTGAGTACCTCTCTTGCCTCACCCAACTATAGGTCTGGTACAGAGCAGGAAATTCTCTTGCCTTTCTTTTATCATATGACATAATCTCTGTTCCAGATGCTCCTGTAGCAGATCACCAGCTTATGTCTCATAGTTGGAACTCAGGCATGTCTCAAAGTCATTCTTGATGACAAAGGAAGCTGGAGAGGGATACCCTTGCCTGCATCAAGAAAAAGTGAAGAAAGCACACTTCTATGTGAAAGTGAAGAACATTCCCATGTGTTTAGGATGCGAACTAGTTTTGTGTGCCATTTTGAAACCAGCTGATTTTGCTTACTTACCATACCTGTTTGGCTCCAGATACATAAAGCTTGTAAACTTTATTAAAAGTTGTGCACATTGTATAATTACAAAGGACACAGCATAGCCCAAATGCTCTTGGAAAAGAACAAAGTTGGCAGGCTATAAAGCTATAGAAATCAAGACTGTGCGGTATTGACATAGACGTACATACATAGATCAATGGATTATAATTGAGAGTTCAGGAATAACTTATGGTCAATTGATTTTTGACAGGGGTGCTGAGACTACTCCATGAAGAAAGAATAATTTTTTCAAATAATAATGCTGGGACAACTGAATAGAATGAATTTGGATCCCTACCTCATACCACATACAAAAATGAACTCAAAATGTATCAAAGACCTAAATATAAGAGTTAAAACTATGAAACTTTTAGGAGGGAACATAGAGGAAAATCTGCATGATCATGGATTAGGCAATGATTTCTTAGATAAGACACCAAAAACACAAATAATCAAAGAAAAAAATAGATAAATTTGAGTTCATTAAAATAAAATATTGTGTATATCAAAGGACACTATCAGAAAAGTGAAAGGCAGACCACAGAATAGAGAAAACACTTTCAAATTATGTATCTGATAAAAGTTTAGTCCTCAAAATATATACTCTTACAACTCAACAATAAAAAAATAAATAACCCAACTAAAAATGGGCAAAGGATTTGAATAGATATTTCCCTAAAGAAATTTTACAAATGGTTAATAAGCACATGAATAGTTGCTTAACATCATTAGTCAGGAGGGAAATGAAAATTGAAACCACAAGGAGACGTTACTTCACACCTATCAGAAAGGTTACAATTGGAAAAAGTGGAAATAAATGTTGGCAAACATATGGAGAAATTGAAACTCTGGTACATTATTGGTGGGAATGGAAATGATGTAGCCACTATGGAAAACAGTTCAGTCGTTTCTCAAAAAATTAAACACAGACTTATCATTTGACCCAGTAATTCCATTCCTGAGTATATACCCAAGGGGACTGAAAATATATTGGGTTGGCCAAAAAGTTCATGTGGGTTTTTCCTATAAGATGGCTCTAGGAGTGCTTAGTTGTTTTTAACTTCATTCAAAACAATTTTGTTAAACAGTTTTGTATTGTGACAGCTGTAATATCAGGGTGCATTAAAAAAACATCAAAACTGGTGAATTATTTTTTAGCAATTTTAATATTGATGATGGAAGAAAATATGCAACATTTTGGGCATATTATGCTTTATTATTTCAAGAAAGGTAAAAGCACATTTTGACTTCCAGCCAAGATGGAGACATAGGTAGATACACTTTGTTTCCTCACACAACCAAAAGAAGGACAACAAACTTAAAAAACAAACAGATTTCCAGAGAATTGAATTGCATAGAAGCCCAACAATCAAAGAGTTAAAGAAGAAACATTCCTCCAGACTGGTAGGAGGGGTGGAGATGGACAGCTAGGGTGGGTGGAGAGGGCACATGGCAAGGTAGTAGACCAGTCAGGTGAGATGGTGGTTGGTGGACCTGGTGGTCCCACATTCACATGCATAAAAGCTGGTAGGAACAACTGGGAGTGAGACAGACTGCGCAACCCACAGTTTCAGCAGGGAAAACTAAAGCCTCAAAACTTCTGGTGGTAAAAATGTATGGGGGTTGTGGTGGTGGGAGAAACTCCTAGCCTCACAGGAGAGCCTTTTTAAGAGACCCACAGGGTCCTATAACATACACAAACCCACCCACATTTGAATTGGCACCAGGAGGGCCCAATTTGCTTGTGGGTATTGGGGGAAGTGACTGAAAGTGGGGCAAGAGCCAAGCAAGTGGCATTGTTCCCTCTCTGACCCCTTCCCCACATTCAGGGCCACAGCGCAGCAATGTGGGTTGCCCTGCCCTGGCAAATACCTAAGGCTCCACCCCTTACAACATAACAAATGTGCTAAGGCAAAGAAATATGGCCTGAATGAAACAACAGATCAAAACTTCAGAAAAAGAACTAAGCAATGAGGAGATAGCCAACCTATCAGATGCAGAGTTCAAAACATTGTTAATCAGGATGTTCATAGAAATGATTGAGTATGGATGCAAAATAGAGGAAAAAGTGAAGGCTATGCAAAGTGAAATTAAGCAAAATATACATGGAACCAAAAGTGAAGGAAAGAAAATCAGGACTCAAATCAATGATTTGGAATAGAAGGAAGAAATAAACATTCAACTAGAACGGAATGAAGAAACAAGAATTCAAAAGAAATGAGAAGAGGCTGAGTAACCTCTGGGACAACTTTAAATGTTCCAACATCTGAATCCTAGGGGTACCAGAAGGAGAAGAGGAAGATCAAGGAATTGAAAACTTATATGAAAAAATAATGAAGGAAAACTTCCTCAATCTGATCAAGGAAATAAACTTCTAGGACATCTAAGAAGCTTGGAGTCCCATAGAAATTGGACCCAAGGAAGAACACACCAAGATGCATAATAATGACATTACCCAAGATTAAAGATAAGGTGAGAATCTTAAAAGCAGCAAGAGAAAAGGAGACAGTTACCTACAAAGGAGTTCTCATAAGACTATCAGCTGATTTCTCAAAAGAAACATTACTGGCAAGAAGGGGCTGGAAAGAAGCATTCAAAGTCATGAAAGGCAAAGATTTACATCCAAGGTTACTCTCTCCAGCAAAGCTATCATTTAGAATGTAAGGGCAGATAAAGAGCTTATATGTACAATCCATGGACATGAACTAAGGGCAGGGGGAATGCCAGTGGGAGGGGGGTACAGGGCAAGGGGGATAAAGGGAGAAAAAATGGGACAACTGTAATAGCATAATGAATAAAATATATTTAAAGAGGTAAAAATGCAACTGAAATGCAAAAAAAGATTTGTGCTGTGTATAGACAAGGTGCTGTGACTTATTGAATGTATCAAAAGTGGTTTGTAAAGTTTTGTGATGGAGATGTCTTGCTGGATGATGCTCCACAGTTGGGTAGAACAGTTGAAGTTGATAGTGATCAAATTGAGACATTGAGAATAATCAACATTGTACCATGCAGGAGATACTCAGTACATGCAACATACTCAAAATATCCAAATCAATAAAGTTATTGGTGAAAGAGAAAAATGTGTCTTTATTTTACAGAAAAACCATACAGACTTTTTGGCCAACCCAATATGCTCACACAAAGATTTTATAGCAGCATCATTCCATAATAGCCATAAAGTGGAAACAACCCATATGTCCATCAGATGATGGATGGATAAATAAATGTGGCATATCTACACAATGGACTATTATTCAACCATAAAAACGAATGAAGTACAAGTTCATGCTACAGTATGGGTGTCTTGAAGACATTATGTTCATTGAAAAGAGCCAGTTGCAAAAGTCCTCATATTGTATAATTCTATATATATGAAATGCTCAGAATAGGCAAACTCACAGAGAAAAAAGTAGAATAAAGGTGATCAAGGGGTAAAGGGAGAGGGGCAATTGAAACTAACTGCTAATAGGTAAGGGGTTTCTTTTCAGGATAATGAAAATGTTTTGGAATTAGACAGAGGTGATAGTTGAACAAAGTGAATATACTAAGTGATATACTAAGAACCACTGAAGTGTCTATTGACAAATGATGAATTTTATGTTATATGAATTATATTTTAATTTAAAATGAGTAACCCCCCCCCCCAAAAAAAAAACCCATTAACCTCCACAGGCTCCAGTTAAAAATGTAAGGAGGATACTGTTCTATATGAGTGTAGCATCTTCTTCTCTGGCAGAGAAACCTGTGGCGGCACAGAGCTTGTAGGGAAAACAGACAAAGGTGCCCCTAAGCCTTGGAGGGAAGGAATTTGTTGCCTTCAGAATGTGGCAGAGGTCTTCTTTGGCTTTGGAAAGCTGCTGCAGAGTCTCCGGCTCAGGGCCAGGATACCCAGCCACCAAGACAAACATCACCTGAGGACGTTCCAAGCTAGTTTGGCATAGGCTGCTTTCAGAACATGTGCTTAGAGCCTTGGAGACACCTGGGGTGCCAACTTCTGGGCTGCTGTCCCTAGAAACAGACAACCTGCCATCTTCCCTTCCTGTTTGCATAGCCAGGTTTCATTAGCAGGGAGGTGATGATCTAATTCTCTCTCAACAAATGTTTGGGATGTGGAGTTTTCCTTCAACAATGAGCAGCAGCAGATGGTGAGAAATTTTCTTATACCTCCTGGGGGTGGGGTGAGGGGAGCCACCTGTGCATTCCTGCTAGCATGGAGAGCTCTCTCTCCACATCTGTGGGCTTCCTCACATCCTGAGCTACTGATTGAAGTTACAGAAAAGAAGATAATGCTGGACCACTTGTATTGAGGTAAACATATGCCTGTCAGACTGGTAGTGTCCCCTCAAACAGCTCCCCCTCCATCTAGGAGTCAGAGAACCCTGGATTCCTGTACCCTGTCCTCTGTGAGCATGGTGTGCATTGAAAAGGGTCCCTGGGGGTCAATGCAAGGGAGAGAAGAAGGAGTAGCCTGAACCATGATAACTTTAGTGAGTCCACAGGGCCCAGAGCTGGGGTGACCCCAGAGATGTCCTGAATCAGGGAGGTGGTCCAGGCCTTGATGCACCTGCATGGATGATCTACCTGGAGTGGCAGCATCTGAAGCTAAGGGTGACCACTGAGGAGCTGACGGCCAAGCCATTCTGCCCACAGCACTGCTGGAAGCTGGAGAAGTTTGCTCATTATTCCTGAAGGGGAATCTGGGACGTGTGTCATGGTGTCCATCACTATGATCTCGAAAATTAGGTATCAAGCTTGGAAGGCCCTAGGGTAGAGCTAAAAGAAACTTGAATTTCTAATAAACTGTGTGGGTAAGACAGCTGTGATTGGGGTGAAGAGTCAGAAAGAGGCAGTGAAAGACATCATTTTTCAGGGATATTATTTATGGGCCTTGTGAGAAGCCTTTGCCCATATTCTCAGTCATCACAGTGGCCTTATAACCTCTGCTGGCAGCATCTGAGATATTTTACAGGTGAGAAAGAGGTCCCAAGGTCCAATTTGTCACTGTATCCCTGGTTTCCAGAATGAGGATTGCCTGGCATGGAGTGGGCACTCAAAATCTGTGAGTTGGAAGGAAGAACTGGCATTGTTTCTCAGCAAGACTTTGCTCTTCTGTTCAGTGGCTGCATCCTTCATTGTCATGTTGTCCTTGGGATTAACTTCCTTCTTGCCAGATACTCTAAGACAACAGTGTGTTCCAGATACAGTATTTGTCTGCGGTCTTTTAAAAAATCATATTGTATTTTCTTCATAAATCTAATGAATAAAACAATATTTGTGGTAGTAGAAACTAATGGTTCAAAAATGTATTCACAGAAACACTATTACATATTTTCCCAACAGTTTTACCTGCTTGGAGTCCCAATTAAAATGTCATCTTTTCATTGAGAAAAACACTGTACTCACTCCTTGTACTCTGTGTACCTCAGACACCAGGACACTGTGCCACCCTTGTCATCAGGTCTCTTTATAACATCAGTGGCAGTAAATCCAGCATGAACCAGCATAAAAGAACAAAAGAATGGACAGGGTTCAGGTA
This sequence comes from Mormoops blainvillei, assembly GCA_004026545.1. Taxonomy (NCBI): domain Eukaryota; kingdom Metazoa; phylum Chordata; class Mammalia; order Chiroptera; family Mormoopidae; genus Mormoops; species Mormoops blainvillei. Next base: position 23,250 of record PVJD01014630.1, read on the forward strand.
AATGAAAAGCCTAGAGGTCTCCTCTCCCAAGATTGGATCCTGAACCTCAAACAGTAGCTTATCATCCTTGAGATCTGCCTGGGGGCTCTCCTCCTGCAGCTCCCATGTTTACATCCCTGCACTGCTGCAGTCACCAGCAGAAGGAGAACACCATTTCCCCCCAGAAGTTCAATATGATCTTGGTTCTTACTGGGCCATATATGACCTGGGAATAGGTGGCTCTTAGAAGAAAAGGTATTTTTAAAATTAAAAAAATTTTTTTAAAACCATGGTAAGAATGAAAATCATGAGCAGAAAACATATGGGTACTCTCAAAATACATATTACTGCACACACATCTTAATCCAATTGAATCCCTGTTACTCAAGGGCCAGTTTAAAAGACACCATCTCCTGAAGTACCTAAATATATAAAGCACATATTAACAGACCTAAGGGGAGAAATATACAGGATTACAAAGTTGGGGACTTTAATACCCTACTAACATCAATGAATTGATCATCCAGACAGAAAATCAATGAGGACACATGGGCTTTAAAGTACATATTAGAGCAGATGAAGTTAACAGATACACACACACACACACACATATAAGGTCTGTCAAGAAAGTATCCATCCATGTAATATGAAAAAGAGACATTTATTGAAGAAGATACAAGATTTAAGAAACATTGTACCTAGGACAATGATACCTCAGTCTCTTTCAAAGTAGGCATCTTGGGACCTCACATATGCAGTTGACATCAGTTGCCCCATTATATTTTCCTGAATTTCATCCATGGTTTGAAATCTCTTCCCTTTCAAAGCATATTTTACTTTTGGGAAAAGCCAGAAGTCAGGACACCAAAACTAGGCTGTAGGGAGGCTGAGTCACCTGGGTGATTTGATGTTTTGCCAAGAAACTTTGCATGAGGCCTGATGCATGAGCCGGCATGTTGTTGTGATGAAGCTGCCAATCACCAGTTGCCCATAGCTGCAGCCTTCTGAATCGTCCGAATAGTTTTCTCAGAGGAATGTTCTAGCTGAATGCAAAATTTGTTGCAGATTTGTTGCTTTACTAAGTCACTTTGAATGTGACAGCCACATAGTACACATGCTCACTCAATTTGCCTACTGACCCCACTGACTAGTATAGTGAAGTCATCACTGTTCACACATGTACATTCCAGTCCACTCCCCTTGGATGCCAGATTATATCCATGTTGTACAAACTGTTCTCATTATATTAACAATGGCTGGACTTTTCCTGGACAGAATATATATAAGACATTCCATACAAAAGCAACAGAATACACATTCTACTCAGTGGCACATGGAACATTCTCCAGCATAGCTATTAGGCCACAGAATAAGCCTTAACAAATTTAAGAAGATTGAAATCATATCAAGAATGTTTTCCAACCACGATGGTATGAAATTAGAAATCAGTTTTTAAAATTTACAAATACGAAGAGACTAAGCAACATGCTACTGAATGACCAACAGGTCAATAAAGAAATCAAAAGCAAAGTAAAAAAAAAAAACAAAAAACTTGAGACAAACTGAAAGGAAGTACAACATACCAAAACTTATGGGATGCCACAAAAGCAGTTCTAACAAGGAAGTTCATAGCAATAAATGCATGCTTCAAGAAACAAGAAAAATCTCAAATAAACAACCTAACTTTATACATCAAGGAACTATTCAATAGAAAAGGAAGGACAAAACCTGAAGTTAGTAGAAGAAAGAAAATAATAAAAGTGTGAGCAAAAATAAATAAAATAGTGGAGTGTAGGTAGGGCAGGGGAGAGTAATAATGGAAAAATTGGGACAACTATAATCAAACAACAATAAAAATTTTTAAAAAAATAAATAGAAACTAAAAAGGCAATGCAAAAATCAATGAAAGCAAGAGAGCTGGTTCTTTGAAAAGATAAATAAATTGACAAACATTTAGTAGACTAATTAAGAAAAAAGAGATAAGACTCAAATAAGTAAAATCATAAATGAAGGAGATGTTACAACTGATGCTAAAGAAATACAAAGGATCATAATATACCACTGCAAAAATTTATATGCCAACAAATTAGACAACCTAGAAGAAATGAATAAATTTCTAGAAACATACAACCTTTCAAGACTGAATCATGAAGAAACAGCAAATCTGAACAAACTGATTGCTAGTAAGGAGATCAAATCAGTAATTTTACAAATTCTTACAAAAAAAAAAAATCTGGACCATCTGCCTTTACTCATGAATTCTACCAAATATCCACAAATAATTAATATCAATCCTTTTCAAAGTCTTTGAAAAAATTAAATAGTAGGTAATACTTTCAATTTATTTCATAAGACCAGCATTACCCTTATATGAATACCAGGCAAGAATACAATAAGAAAAGATTAATTATAGGCCAATATCCTTGATAAACACAAATGTAAAAATTCTCCACAAAATATTAGCAAACTAAAATCAACAGCATATTAAAGGGCCATACAGCATAGTCAAGTGAAATTTATTCCAAGGATGCTAAGAATGGTTCAGCATTCCAAAATCAGTCACCACGATGCACCACATTAAAAAGCAAAGAATAAAAATCATCTCAATAGATGTAGAAAAGCATTTGACAAAATTTAACATTCATTTATGATAAAAAATTCTCAACAAATTGGATATATAGGGAAGGTACCTCAACATAATAAAGGCTATATATGACAAGCTCACAGCTAACATTATACTCAAAGGAGAAAGCTGAAATTTTTCCTCTAAGATCAGGGCCAAGATAAGGGTGTCCACTTTTACCACTTTTATTCAACCTAATATTAGAAGTATTATCAAGATAAATTAAGCAAGAAAAAGATATAAAAGTCATCCAAATTGGAAAGGAAGAAGTAAAACTGTCAGTATTTGCCAATGACATAATGCTATGCATAGAAAATCGCAACATCACCACCAAAAACAACAACAACAACAACAACAACAACAATAACAACAACTCTTAGAACTAAAATAATGCATTAAGTAAAGTTTCTGGATACAAAATCCATATATGGAAACATGTGGAAATTCTGTACCTTAATAACAAACTAGCAGAAAAAGAAATGAAGAAAACAATCCCATTTACAAATGCATCAAAAGGAAAAAAAATACCTAGGAATAAATTTAAACCAAGGTGGTGAAATACCTGTACACAGAAAACTATAAGACATTGATAAAAAAATTGAAGAAGGCACAAATAAATTGAAAGATTTTCCATGCTAATAGATTAAAAGAGTTAATATTGTTAAAATTTCCATATTACCCAAAGCAATCCACATCAAAAGTCCAATGGCATTTTTTCATAGAAATAAATATAATTATAAAATTTGTATGGAACTATGAAAGACCCCAAATAGCCAAAGCAATCTTGACAAAGAAGCACAAAGCAGGAAACATTATGGCCCCTGATTTCAAACTATGCTACAAAACTATAATAATGAAAACAATATGGTATGGGGGTAAGAATTACACATAGATCAATGGAACAGAATAGAGAGCCTTGAAATAATTCTACATATATGGTCAATTAATATACCGCAAAGGAAGGAAGACTGAACATATATTGGGAAAAGAATAGTTTCTTCAATAAGTGGTATTGGGAAAAGAATGCAAACAGAATGAATTTGGAAGGCTTCTGGTCAAGATGGTAGATCACAGGGAAACACAGCTTGACTTCTTGCACAACCACATCAAAATTACGACTAAACTATAGAACGCCCATCATTCAGAACCATTAGAAATTGAACTGAATGGAAGTCCTGCAACTACAGACTTGAAGAAACCACATTGAGACTGGTAGGAGGGGTGGAGACATAGAATGGGCTAGTTCCATACCCTCATCTGGTAGATATAAATTGGGAGGGATATCTCAGGAGTGAGAGTTCCTAACTCCACAGCAGACGCTCCCCAGCCCAGAATTCCAATGCCAGGAAGATAAGTCTCCATAACTTCTGGCTGTAAAACCAGCAGGGATTGAGGCTGTGGAAGATAGAAACTTCTGGAATCCTAGGCAATTCCTCTGACCCCCACACAGGCTTGCTTGGACTCACTTCTCTGAGCACCAGTGCCGAGGCAGAAGATTGACAGGCATCAGAGACATATGGAGAGGAGGTGAATTGTCAGGCATCAAGGAAAGAGCTGGGTGGCAGTTTTCTCCTAGGTATAAGAGCTGGCAGAGGCCATTGCTCCTTTTCTGAGCCCTCACCGCATGGAGCCACAGAGCTGGCAGGTGGGTGCCATATTTGATATTCCAGCAACCTGGCTCACACTGTTTGCCCCACCCTCGTGATTCCCTGAGGCCCTGCCCCACCCAAATTTCAGGCCCACCCAAGCTGCCTCCAGTGGCTTTTCCATATGAATGATTTGTCTTGGCCTATGTTTCAGATTTTCTTAAATTCTCTCAAACAAGAAGAAGCTGGTTTCAGTGAGTCCTGTACCTCTCAATAAGTTGCCCCAGGCCCCACACTAGCAGTACTGATGTTGGTTCACAGCTTGGCCTCTCCTGGGCACCTCCAATCCCAGCACAAGTAGCAGCCATATACAGATCAATTTGTAGCTAAGGCTGTGTGACCTGAAACAGAACACAAGCTTTGCTGACCTTGAACATGCCAACAGGAATCAAACCTCAACTACAAGAGGAAGGTGTACACAACCCACACAGTGGGCACACCTTGAGTACCCATCTTGGGTGGTTATGGAGGCTGTGCCACTGGATCCTACAGGACTCCTACTGCATTAAGCCACCCTATCAAACCTGGGAGAACTAGCAGCTCTACCTAACACATAGGAACAAACATAGAGAGGCTGCAGAAATGAGAAGAAAAGAAATATGGTCCAAAGGAAAGAACAGAACAAAACTCCAGAAAAAGAACTAAACAAAAAGGAGGAGAGGAACCTATCAGATGCAGAGTTCAAAACATTGGCTATAAGGATTCTCAAGGAACTTAGTAAGGACCTAAACAGCATAAAAAAGATCCAGTCAGAAATGAAGGATATAGTAATTGAAATAAAGAACAATTTATAGGGAATGAAAAGTAGAATGGATGAAGCTGAGAGTCAAATCAGTGATTTGGAACATAAGCAAAAAAGCCACCAATAAGAACAGGAAGAGAAAAAAGAATCTAAAAAA
>PVJD01014631.1:8819-28398 GCA_004026545.1 Mormoops blainvillei
AGAGAGAGAGGGAGAGAGGGAGGGAGGGGGGGAGAGAAAGGGAGCACCTTGTGCAGTGGACCAGAAGCCCCAGCCAGCAAGCCAGACACTCTGCTCTTCCATCACACACGTGACGCAATGGCACTTATTGATACAGCTGTCCCGCTAGGAGAAATACTGCAAAACCCTCTGCGGGAGAAATGGGAGAAAGCAAGCTATGGCTGAACTGCCAAAGGCGGTGTGGGGCCAGAGGCCGAGGCCCGGGAGGCCTACCTCCAGTCGTGGTGGGCTGGGCTATTTTGGGGGTGTCAGCAAGCCTTATCCAGGATGAGGGACCTGAGGACAGGCAGGACTTGTCCCCAACCAGCAGATCCTCATTTCAGAGCCGTGCTCTGTTCCCTCGGGGATGTCTAGTCCATGTTTTTTTTTGTCATGAAGCAGCAGAAAAATTTATAGTTGACAAAAATTCTTTTCGATAAGATCATCTTTGGATCCTTTCAAACATCACGTGAGATAGGTATGTCTATTCATCCCGTTCTAGCATTCGAGGAAGGGGACGTTCACAGAGGGGATGTGACTTAGCCAAGGCTATACAGCCAGTGACGGAACCAGGCTGAGAATCCAGATCTCGGGGGGGGGAGTGTGTGTGTGTGTGTGTGTGTGTGTGTGTGTGTGTGTAATTGGTTCTGCTGCTATGGGGGGTAGTGTACCTTGGTGGTAAAGTAAATGTCTTTTGGAGATAGGATAGTTCTGCATTCAATTTTCTGCTCTGTTATTTTCCTCAGGGAAGAGTATGAAGAACCTTGGACTTACCTTCATAGATCAACCGGGGCTAACAGCCCCATTTACCGCCCTGGGCCATGGTGAGGCTTAAATGAAGCGTTACAGTGATAGGGACTTAGCACATAGTAAGTGCTCAATGAATATTAGCTATGATTATTATGGTTTTAGCTCTGGGTTCATCTGAGTCACAGAAACAGGCTGAATCACACAGTCGTTCCTTGGTTCTCTGCCACGAACAAGCACTTTGGAGTTAGGAAGAATGCGAGTTCAGTCCGGGGCCTCAGGATTGCTTGGCCCTGAGGGGCCAGATGCAGACTGCCCTGAAGAGCTCTCCAGTTGGCCAGACACTGGGTTTCGCAGGGTGTAGAGCGTTCTTCTTTGGCCCCTGTGAAAAAGACGTTGATGCCCACCAGACATCCCACCTCTTTCCCCAGACCGATGGGCGCCAGTGCTGTTAAAAACCAAGTACTTGGTTCAGGCAAACGGGTTGTGGGGGAAAGTGACACATTTCACTCCGGCCAGCTCCGCCTCCTCCTGCCTTGGGGACGGAGGAGGCTCCGTGTTCCGGGAAATGGAGGGCGACAGGGCGTCAGTCCGCAGGATCCTGACTGGCTGGCTGTGTGGGGCTGCAACCCACCACGGAGCTCACTGCCTAAGAAGAAGGAAACCCCTGCGGGGCAAGCCTCGGAGACTCTGCAGACGTTTCGTGCTGTAGCGGAGCCTAGCTAACGGAGACAGCACATTAGGGTTGACTGAGCGCTGATGTGTTACATTCATAGCGAAACTCATGCCTAGCACTGTGCAGCTTTCCACAGTTTATTATAGAGTAACTTCACACCTATCATCCTCTTTGATCCTCGGGAACAATTACCTGTATGGGAAGTCCTGCTGCTAAGAACTCGCTGTTATTTCTGTATGTAATGACTTCTCTAAAATCCCCGTTTCTACACATATTTGTTTTTCAGTCAATCGCTTCCCGGACCCCATACCCTAATTCTTCCACTGTAGCTTCCTAACTTTGTTCCATTTATTTGTTCATGCATCTCCCCCCGACCCCCCGCCACCCCCAACCAGGCTGGAGTTTTTCGATACTGTTTCATTCAAGACAGAGGCAATATTTGTTGCTTTAATGATGGCCGAACAAAACCAATTGTGTGAGGTGGGCAGGGCAGGCCTACGCTCACCATTTTGAGGCACACCGCGAGGTTAATGGACCAGCCCGAGGTCGCACAGCTAGAAAGTGGCAGGGCCAGGAGCGAACCCCATCTTCATAGCCAACAGTCCCGGCCTGTTGCTACACGGGAAGCTTTGAGGATTGAATGAGATCGAGTGGCCTGGGCACTGTGTAGCAGGGGTGTCCAACCTTTTGGTGTCTCTGGGCCACACTGGAACAAGAAGAGTTGTCTTGGGCCACACATTAAATACATTGTGACATGTAATCACAAAAGAAAATCTCATAATGTTTTAAGTAAATTTACGGTTTTGTGGTGGGCTGCATTCATAGCCGTCCTGGGAAGGCTTGTGGCCCGCGGGCCGCAGGTTGGACGCCCCTGGAAGGCTTTCCGCCTATGTTTGCATCTCCCACTTCCAAAGGCCAGTACAGAGCGCCACGTGGCGAGGTCATAGCAGCGAAGGGCCTGGCTGGACAGACGGCCTTGTCTGCCCTGCCCTCAGCAGCCGGACAGGGCCTGGGGTAGACGGTAAGCACCACTACCATGCCCCTTGAGCAATGGGAAGGAGGAAGCAGGTGAAGGAGGCACGAAAGGAAGCTCGAACTTGAATTCTAAAGGCATGGGTCTCTGATGGGGGCGCGTGGGGTGGGGGCCTTGCGAGGGCCCCCTGCCTGCTTGCCGTCTGGCTGCGTCCCCTGGGGCCCACGTGGTGACTGTCTCCTGCCCCTGTGGAAATGCAGGGGCTGGGGTGGCTGCCGTTGTGATGCTGTGCGTGGCGGGCTCGTTCATTGGCACACCTGTGTGGCTTGTTTAAGCACTCCCAGATGCTCATGAGGAAACACATCAGCCGGGCCCTTCCGCGCTCCTGGCTCCTCACTGCGGGCAAGGGGTGGGTCTGAGGGAAGGCCCTTTCTTGTCCTCTGATGGCCTGGGCCCTATCGGGAGCAGATGGGTGGGGCATCCCAAGTGGTGGCCCAGCAGGGGCTGTGAGCAGCCCCTGGGGCTGACTGGAAGTTGCAGAGATCTGTTCTCCTCGGCCACCAGATTCCAACAGGGGCCGGTCCTTTTTCTTGGCACAGTAGGCCTCCTCCAATAGGCCTCTTTCCTGTCCTCCTTCGGGGAGTGGGAGGCCTGTATCTTTTGAAAAGCCCTCTGGACACCCCCGCTGGACGCTTCTCTCATGGCTGGGTAGCTTGAGGTCAGCACATAGTGTTACTTGAAGGGCGAGGGAGCAGCCTTCCTGTCACCTCCTAGAACCCCAGGTCTTAGACGTGGAGGGCACTCAGAATTCACCTAGCCAGCACCACAAATGGATTAAGTGGACCTGTGTGCCCACCACAAGTGACTGGTCGGGCCGCCTGGAGCGTGGCATTGAGAAGGCTTGGCTGCCATCAATTAACAGAACCTGCCATGGTTGGGAGAGGGGAGCGGCACGTGAACGCTGCAGATTCGCCATCTGGGGTCTCATCTGAATCCTTTTCCCCTCGTGCCCGATTTCTACGATTAGAGAGCCATTATCTCGCATTAAAACCTTGTCTCTCTGTTCACATTTCTTTAAAATGCATGTGTGTTGGAGAGGAGTACCAAGAAGTTATTGAAGAATACAATGATTGATTGATTGCATTGACTGCAAGCAAAAAGACCATTATCAGTTTTGCTAGTTCTGGAAAATGCAATGCATTGGCAACTCTTAAAATCCATAGTATATCACTTGGATTAGGATTGGTGTATCTGACTGCCTTCCAGAGTGGCAGGTGACTGAGAGGAAATGGGAGAGCAGGTCAGTTTGGTGGGAGGCAGGTTTGGAAACGAGAGGTCTCCCGCCTCAGGGTGCACCCTGCATCGGGGATACAGGGGGCCAGAGGCAGGAGGTGCTCAGCACCTGTGGGAGGCGTGAGACCAACTCTGTTCCTTCTTCTGTTCAGAAACTCTTTCTTGGGGAGCCCGTGTTCCTGGCATTGACACCCACAGAGGGCTGTATCTCTGTCACCCACTTTGGGGGTGGGGGGAGAGCCAAGATTACAGCAGCTTTGTTTCTTCAGACTAAAGACTTCTTTGGTCGGGGTGGGGGGGGTCACTGGGCCAGAGTGCAGAGTGTGGGGGTTGTATGCTACCAAGCAGGAGCAAGAGAGTTCACTGTGTCGATCGAGAACTCTAATGAGTCCTACTTCTGCCAATGTACTATGTCTTTATAGAATTAGGCTTTAAAGTGAAGAGGACAAGCCAATGTAGTTTGAATTAAAAGAATTTAAATGGTAAAAAAAAAAAAAGTCCCCTGGTCAGATTTATTAATTTTTCCTAAGGAGAACAGAATGGTAGGAAAGAGGGGCATTTATATAGGGGTCAGTGACACCCTTGTGAGGCCAGTAACAGGGGTACATGTTTGGAATCAAGTCAGCAATCCCAGCTGAAGTCCCTGTGCTACAGTTATGTCAAGTAAGAGGCACTGTTCATTCATTCATTCATTCAGCAAGCACTTATTATTGAACATTTATAATGTGCCAGCCTCTGATGATACAGGGATAAAGGTGGCGTGGGCCCTGTCCCCATAGAACCGTGAGCCACACGAGGTGTACGGACAAGAAAATGAGCGTTTTTAGCCGAGTGTGATGTGTGCGGAGCTATGGAGGCCTCGATTCTCCCATCTGTGGAAAGGGAATGTCCCTCCTTACCATGGACCTCAAGTCACTGGAGCAGCAGGAGCTGTCCCAAGCCGGGGACACCCGGCAGGGGCTGCCTGTTCCTGAGGCAGTGGAAGGGTGGCCCAGAATCACTGTCGGGTGGGGCTGCCCCCAAACGGCCCGGCCGTGCCTTGCATCTTCAGAGTGTCTCGTGGGTTCCAGGGCACCCTCACCTTCGGGGTCTCATTGCTCTTCCCCCCCTGTGAGAGGCAGGCAGGGTGGGGGTTACCGATCCCGAGGAGCCAAGGCGACATGCGGGGCTGAGGGCAGGGCAGGGCACTGCGACCCAAGTATATTTTGTCGGCTCATTCCATGGGGTGAACTGGGTAGAAGATGAACTGGGGAGTTAGGGCGCGGCACAGAGACAAGGAGGGGACAGATTCCAATAGTATGTAAGTCCTCCCTCCCTCCCTCACTCCCTCCCTCCCTCCCTCCCTCCCTCCCTTCTTGCCTTCCTCCCTTCCTTCCTCCCTCTCTCCCCTCTCTTGTTCGTGAGTCTTTTCAAGGAGGAAATGCTTATTGAAGGTCGACCATGTGCACTGCGCTACCCTCCAGCAGTACTGACCTCTCTCTGACCTGCCACCAAGCCCAGGTCAAAGCTGGAACTTGAACCCTCCCCGGGCCTCTTCGCACAGTGCCACACTTGCAGTTAGGGGGTTGCCTGGGAGCCAGGTGGGGGAGATGGGACCACCCCAGGGCTGGCAAGATTGCAGAATCCTGAAGCTCCCGCCTCTCTCAGCAGTGCAGACCCCTCGTGGGGCCCCTCCCCTCCCGGGAGCAGGGACTTGCCAATTTCAGAGTAGGGAGGCAGCAGGTGCTGGGACCCCCGCTAACGGCCTCTTCTGGAGTCTTCCTTGTGGTGACCGGGGCTGGAGAGCAGCAGGTGGGCAGTGCCCCTCACGGCTTGGTGGGGAGCGGCCTCTGCCCACTCTGCTAAAAGCGAACGGCACCCAGAACAGCGCTTTGGCCAGGGAGGTCGATGGCAGCTGGCTGTCCCTGGCGTGTGTGGTCTGAGGGACTCCTGGAAGACTGCCCACACTTCCCATCCTCATGAGGGGGCGGGGGTCATGGGAGGCGTAAGGAAGAACTCAATTTTCCCAGCTGTCTGGGGCCACAGAATGGGGGCCCCAGGGAGAAACGAGCCCCCTGTCATGGGTTGTGTTTCTGTGAAGCTGTCTTACTTTTCATCACTAAAACACACATATATATTTTTTCAGTGTCTAAGCAAAGGCCATCGCACAAAAAGGGAATGTGAAATCAGGACACCAGGGTTCAGGTGCTCAGCCAGCAACGCTCTGGGTCTGCGGTCACAGGCAAGTCACTTCGGGCCTGGACTTTTAAGCTTTCTCATCGACAGCACGCCCGCCTCAGGCGCTGTGTGGGGGCACTTGAGTGCTGTGCCGTTGGTTGTTTATTACTGTTTGCCACCAGCCCTGAGGGCCTGAAGGCCCATGATGATTGGAATCTTACCATTAACAATTTATTCCTTTGGGTTAAACACTGCCCCTCCCACTGGGAACAGCTTTGTTTCCAACTCTGGCAGAAGAGACGGGACAGCAGGACAGCCCTCGTGCACAGGGACAGGGCGGGTAAGGAGAGAACGCTGCGGCGGATGGGAAAGGGAGTTCCCGAGACTCGAGGTCCGGGAGAGGGGCTGGGCATGCAGGTGAGTGTGCTCATTTGGCCACACTGCAGCTTGGGTCCAGGAAAGGCAGGTCTGCTCAGAGAGGGACGCTTGGTCCCCGTTTTCTGTCCAGAGCCCTCCTTGTGATGGCAGAGCTGCCTTCTAGCCCCTGGAGACCGAGACGGGCCCTTCAAGTGACAGTCCATTTCAGACCTAGCTCTGGTGCCCCACCCACCTTGCCAGGCTTGGCTAAATAAAGACGTGGTCCCTGTGGGGAGCTGCCGGGGCTGAGAGCTCTCCTGGGGGCTCCAGGCAGCAGGAGCTGGCACCCCACAGCTTGGCAGAAGCAACCACTGTGCGTCTCCCTGCCTCCCTGGATTCTGCCTTTGACCTTGGGTGACCTGGCAGACGGTCAGAACCTGAGAGTTGGGGCGGGTGTGGGTGCTCAGGAGAGAGGCTGTGGGGTTGTTCCAGGCAGCAGGGGTCTGCCAAGCACAGTGCTGGCACCAGGACAGCGCTGGGGCGTGGCCAGGATGGTGCCAACACCGGGGGAATGCAGTGGGGTGGAGGCTTGATGGTGAGCTGGGATTTTAAGCTGATAGTAGCTCACCCAAAGGATGATCACCGGCCTGATTCCTGCTGCCACCGCGGAGTTGCGAAGGGTCAGGGGAGGAGTGGGGCGTCACCATTTTCTCAGGACTTCTGTGACTTCTGGGGCACGACGAGTTTAGAGAAAGAGGCCTTCCCAGGCCCGCCCTGGATGAAACGAAGACAGTGCCCTGAACTGTTGGGTGCGGTGTCCCGCTCCCCCTGGACCCCCCTGGGAGGGAGGAAGCAGTCATGGCAGATGGATACTGGGCTTCCGTGTCAAGTCACCTGACCAAGGTGTGGGAGAACCTGCTCTGTCACTTGCTGGCTGTGCCATGGCCTTGGCGGGCTTCAAGCCTGAGTTTGTTCACTTGGGAAGGAAGGTAACTGTGCCCCGCCTTCCTCCCAGGGATGTGGTGAGGGCTGCGGACCTCGAGGAGCAGGTTGTGAAGCTGGAAGGTGCTAGAGATCCCGTAAGGTGGAGCCGATAGCAGCCTCCACCTGTGTTCCTGCCTCCTCCCGCTCTAATGGGCTGCCTGGGGCTGGGGGCTCCCTGGCAGGGGTGGGGCAGCAGAGAGCGAGGGCTCCGAGGCCCTCGGGAGTGGCCGAGTAAAGCCAGGTTACCGCCGCCCGCGGTGCCTGCCTCCAAAGAGAATGATGGAGCAGGAGAGCACTGACTGAAATCAATTAGAGAAATCAATGCCCCTGAGTGCGGTGGTATGCATTTCTTCCCTCCTCGCCCAGGCTCACCCTCCCTACCTGGCAGCCCTGCTCACTCTTTGGGAACCAGATGGGTTAGTTAAATCTCTGCCGGTCTCTGTTCCAGCCAGGCGGGGCCTAGGGAGCTGGAGTGGGCCTGGGCAGAGGGAATGTTGGTGAGGGGGTCAGCCGGCCACTGAGAGGGAGACGGGCTGGCACGGGGCTGGGAAAGCTCGTGGCTGAGCTGGGCACTGCCGAGCTGCGCCAAGCTAGACAGAATCCTTCCTAGGCTGTAGACGTGAACTCCAAGGATTAGGCCAAACAAGGCCCATAGGACAGATAAAAAGAAATTTCAATTCTCTTGATTTCTTTACACTGCTGCTTTACAGGGGAGGGAGGAAAAGTACTTAAGGTGTTCAGAATTGGGACACGAAAATGTACAGACTGAGAGCTGTCACTTGGCTTACGTATTCAGTCCACAGAGGTTACCAGGGTGGGACCTTGGATCCCAATGGCCAGAGTTCGAATCCTGATTCAACCACTTAAAATATGACCTCAGGCAACTTAAATCACTATTCTTGCTTCAGTTTTCTCATTTGTAAGTAGGGCTATTAATAGCACCTACCCCATGGAGTTATTGTAAGAATTAAAGGAACATCAACGTGTATCTTGCTATAAAGTTGGCTACTTTATTTTTTCCAATAGAAAGCCCGAGAGGTCTGGGCGGATCCCTTTATCCCGGCAATTTCCCCACTCCCTGTCCTCTCTGCGGCCTCTGTCACCAACGCCTTGCTGATCCCATCTTTACAGTGCCTGTGACAGCCACCTCCTTGGTCTGTGCCACCGTCTCCTGTTCGGGGCCCTCACTGCCTCCGGCCGAGACTGGTACAATTGCCTAACAGGTCCCTCGTCTCTGTCCTTCAGAGTTGTCAGATCAATCTTCCTGGAACACCATTCGCGTCACGTCACTCGCTTGCTCACAAACCCTCAGTGGCTCCTAGTGCGGCAAGCCGGAAGCCGTCGGTGCCCGTCCTCCATCGTGCGTCCCAGCTGGGCACCCAGGCTCTGCCCCCAGCCCCTCCCACTGGTGCGCTTGGTTCCTGCCAACTCTCCACTATTCCTCAAACCCTTTTTAGTGCCGCGCATTCGTCTGTACTGCCTCCTTCCCAGACTGCCCTCCTCTGTGCTCAGCCACTTTCTGCCGTCCTCCCGGGTCCAGCTTGGATCCTGCCTCCCCTGCAAGTCCTCCTGAAACCCAGGGGTGCTAACTAACTCGTCCTTTCAGTCGGTCCCAGTGTGCCCTGGGGTTGTTCACTCTCTTCACGGGCACCTGACCTAGTTCTACCTGTACATGCTTCCAGGGCGGAGGCAGGCCTACTGAGAGGGCAGAGAAAGGGTCCAATAAGTTTGCGCTGGTTGATCGATTGTAGGAGGCCCTGGCTCAGCTGCTGTCCGGTGGCACCTCCGCTTGCCAGGTCCATGGTTCCTGACACGTCTTAGCTGGCACCTTCTTCTTTTTATTCCTGGTAGTTGTTGTTTTTTAAACCTCTGGGGCAAGGGAACCCTCAGCCTTCCTTCCTGCACTGAAGGAAGGGGAGGGAGGAGCTCTTGCTTGGAGCACACGGGTCTGGTCCATGAGCTGTGCAGTGAACGCCTGTATGCACGTGCACGCGTCTGCTGGGGCGAGGTTGCCACCCTCTCCCCTCCGACCAGCCCTTCTTCCCTCCCTCTGCTTCCCTACCGCTCTGGCCCTCCAGAGAACCCGCCCCACGAGACGGGTGGGCAAGCCTAGAGAGATGAGGGAAGAGCAAAAAACTAAAGGTCTAAGTGTCCTCTTTCCTGCCCCTGCACATGACAGCTCCTGGGTCTGTGGTGGGGAAGAGCCATCTTGGTGGGCAGGGGGCTCCTCTGCTGGTGAGCCCAGGGGCGGTCCGGGTGGGCACTTGAAGGTGGTTGGAAGGTTGCAGTACCTGAGGGCCTGTGAAAGTGCGAAGGGCCCCAGCCAATCACTTCCTGCTCCCAGGTTCTTTGGTGCACACCTGCTGGCCCCTCCTTTCTCCAGTGACTCCCTCTTGCAAGGCCTCTAGCCTTGATCCTCTGCCAAGTGGTCTCTGTTTCCCTTGAGCCCCTATCGCTTTTTCTCTCTGCTTCCCGGTTGTCACTTAGATTTTATGCCTTGTCATGGGTTCCCGGTTCTTTTGGATCCAGGGGAAAGAGGTGACATTTTACGAGCAACTGCCTACGAACCAGGCGTTTGACTAGCTGCTCTGTGTCCAGGGTCTCGTATAATCTCCGCAAGGCTGGGTTTTTCCTAAACTCCCCATTTTATAGACGAGACGACTGAAGTTCAGAGAAATTAAACTGCCGATGACTAGCACGTGTTCTGTTCCCTCTGCAGATCCTGGCACAGGCGGGGGCGGGGGTGGGGGGCGGGACTTACACAGAGCAGATGCTCAGAAAATATGGTGTGACCTTCAGACTCTGTCATATGTACAGGCAGCTCGGGTTGAGGGCTGGGGTGGGTGGAGAACGCAGGATGACAGGAGAGGCTTTCTGTAGACAGGAGGGAAGGGAAGGGACAAGGTCAGAGTGCCTCAGAGTCACAAGACGAATGTTGGCCTCGTTGGTGTTGTCCACTGTCCTAGTGAAGGCTGGGTGACCCCAAGTCCCTGAAGGGCCTCAGCCAATCGTTGCCTGCTACCAGATTCTCCCCCCACCTCCACCAGGAGAAATGAGCAGGTGCCATTCCTGGGTGTCGCTTTGTCAGCCCCCTCACTGGAAGGGGGTGTGGACAGGGCAAAGCTGCCATAGGTTTCCTCCTTATGCCCTGCGAGGGTTAAAAGACATTTGAAGACATTTTTGGAGGAGGAAGAGGGATGTGCGGAGCAGTAATTTTGGACCCTGGAGTAGGGCCCTTGGAAGAGGGAAGAGCTGCCCGGGAGACAAAATATGGGGGACGTGGAGGACAGCTGGGCCACCTGGAGGTCCCAGACATAGGGGAGGAGAAGGAGAACATGTATATAGGACAGGCTCCCAGCCTCCGGTCACAGACTGCTCAGCAGTGTAATTCCTGTTGGGTTCTAATCCTTTAACCTACACTTCTCTGAATATTCTTAGCTGTTTCCTTAAGTCACCCAATGTCTGGAAAGAAGCCAGGAGACTTGGCAGATGTGAACTCGTTCCTAGAACCGGAGAGGAACGACAGAAGGGCAGCCCGAAAGGGGGCTCTCCCCTGCTCCAATCCCCATGCCCTCTTGGCCGAGTTCCATCACTCGTGGGCTAGGGTCGCGTTTTCAGCGGACGCCATTCAATGGCCTGGGACAGAGTAGAGCCACGCCCCAGGATGCGCCAAATGACAAGAGGCGTTCGGAGGAAACCGGCGCTGTGCGCTGCCAAGCCTGGAGAAGCCGCGTTCCCGCCTAAATCCGCAAGATGGAAGTTGCTCCCTCTAGCTTTTCCACTAGCCAAGGCTGCTGGCTTCGTGAGTGACCCCTCCCTTCACGCCCAGGTCGATTTCTAGCATTTACTCTTTGCCAGAGTCTTGTTCATTTAAAAATGCATCTTAAAAGGCACCATCAACCACACCTTAGATCGAGCTCAGATCTGTTCTGGGTAGGGCGGAAAGTTTACAAGGCACTGCGCTTACCCCACCACAGCACTCGGGGTGCGCGCGGAGCTGCATGCAGGAATGTGTGCGCCAGAGCCGAGGGATGCAGGCAGCGCTAACGTAGTAAGGCTGTGTCAGGAGGGAGCGTGAAACTCGGGTGCCCGGCGTGCGTGGGTGTGTGCACCCGTGTGTCCACAGCCCCACCGCCTCGCCATTCTTGTCAGAACGTGTCCAAAACCTCACCTCTCTCCAGCCCTTTCCCAGCCAGACGCTTCCTTTTCGGTGTTTCTGCGCGTTTATTGTAAATTCCGTGACTAAAACACGCCGGTAAGCCCGGCCCATCGACAGATGGATCAATCGCCCCCTTCCCGGCTGGGGGAAGGGGACCCCGCCCGGAGCCTCGGAAGCGGGGAGCTGCCGGCTGCCTCGGGAGAGCTACCCCAGGGCTCTCGAGCCTGGCGCTGAGTCCTGGCCTGGGCGGTTTCGGGGCGCTCCTGCCAGGGTGGGGTGCCAGCCCCCGCCTAACCTCTTCCGCGCAGTTTCGGCAGGTTTGCCGGCCGCGGAGGCGGCAGCCAGGGCGCCGGGGCTTGGCAGCCTTCTGCCCGCGCCGGGGAGGGGAGACAGTGGGGAACGGGTCTCGAAGGGCTGAGACGATCGGTGTGCGAGAGGCGAGCGCGCCGCGGGCGTGCGGGGAAAGTTCTCGAGCTCCGTGTGGGGATCACACGTGTATGCGTGCGAGGGGCTAGACCCGAGCCTGCTGGCTGCGCGGGGACGCTGGCAGCCGGCGCCCGAGGGGGTCCTTCTTCTCCTCGGCGCCTTCGGGGAGACGCTCGGCTTCGATACCCCGACCACGGGCGCCTCCGCTCGCGGAGGCTGCAGCCCTTTCCCCAGATTCAGGCCACCAAGATGGGGGTCTTTCTTGCGCCCCTCCCCCAGCCCCTGGGATGGCTCCGGTGCCGTACACTCCACGCCCTCTGGCCTCCGCTCAGCCTCCCAGGGTGCCGGAGACTTGGTGGCCGAGGGGGCGGGGCAGGGGCAGTAGGGGTTGGAGGGCGCAGCCTGCCCACAGCTGGGGGTGGGCGTGGGGGTCGCCACGGGGGGAGGAGGCCGGAGAGGAGGCTTCGTGGGGTTTGCGCCACAGCCGGGGGAAGCAGGTCCGTTTCCGGCCCAGGCAGCAGGTCAGTCTGAGGAAGGGCTGGCGGCCGAGCTCTCCTCTCGGCCAGCGTTCCCCGGCGGCGCCGCCGCCGCGTCGCCGCCGCCGCTGCAGAGTGTCGCTGCTCCGCCGCCGCGCGCCCGCGCCCCGCGCCGCCGGCCGCCTGGGAGCCCGAGCGCCGAGCCCGGGGCGGAGGAGAGGGGCGCGGGCGCGAGAGCCGCGGCGAGGGAGCCGCGAAGGGGGAAGGGGGCGGGCGGAGGGAGGAGCGGGAGAGAGGGAGAGGGAGGGAGAGAGGCGAGCGAGGGAGAGCTGGGGAGAGCGAGCGAAGAGCGAGCGCCGGGAGAGGAGCGAGAGGCGGAGGGCGGAAGACAGACGCGCGCCGAGACCGGGTACCGGAATTCCATTAGAAAAAAGTGAGCCGGCCAAGGGGTAGCGGGAGAAGGTTTTTCGAATTTTCCCTTCGTCTTGGAGCGAAAGAAGCGACTCCGGTCTCTCGTCCTCCAAGCTCCCGCTGGACTGTTTCCCGGCGCTTCCCCCCGTCGGTGGATTGCTTTCCTATTTGCGTTTTTTTCCTGACCCTGACCCTCGCCGCTTTCTTCCAACCCTCAACCCTCCCGTCGCCTCTCCTACCTCCCCAGACCCCTCCAGAGGAGCGCAGGGGACCGGACCCGCGGGGACCCGCGCCTCCTGGACCAGCGAAGGGACGGCAGAGCGCAGGACCGCTGTCAGCTGGGAAGCAGACATCCACAGATACACCCGTATATTTGATTTTAGTGGGCAGGGGGGCGTCGAGAGGCGCCCACCGCCCTCCTTCCCCCACCCCCTCCAGCCAGAGGCGAGAATCGCAGGACTCAGGATCTTCATCCGGTGGACTGGTTGGGATCTCCGCATTGGATTCGGGGTTGATTATCACTGCTTGGCTATTATTACTGTTATTATTTTTTACCCAAAGGAGAAAGACAAAAACCCAAAACTGTGGGATTTATTTAACATGATCTTGGCAAACGCCTTCTTCTTCTTCTTCTTTCTAGGTGAGTACCTGCGGGCGGCGAGGGCAGCGCGTCCATCCGAGCCAGGGGTGGGGGGCCGCGCAGGCGGCGCGTTCCGGTGCCTGCGAGCAGCCGGGTACACGGGGGGCAAGCGGGGCGCGGGGGAGACCGGCCGGGCGACTCGCGGAAGAGCGCGCCGCGGAGCGAGCCAGCCTGGGCGCTGCCAGCCGAGCGGGGCCGGGCGCGAGCCCCGGCTGTCTGGTTACCAGTGGCGGGGGGGGGGGTTTGGGAAGGAGACTTATTAGAACATCCAAGCCATCCCGGCACACACGCACGCACACACGTACACTCGTCACTCACACACGATAATTGCACTCATTTCCCTAAAAATAATGAGTTTAAACTGCGGCAACTTAAGAAAAAAAGATGCAACTCTTGATCTGGAAGAGGGGAGGGAGGAGAGAAGCTCAGTGTTGGGAGAGAAATGTCCAGTCCCACCTTTGCGGGCTCCCGGAGTCGACTGTGGTGGAGGGCATGGGTTTCTCCAGGAGCTCCTTGTTGGCCATTTTTGGGGGAGCGCTGGCAGCCATCCCCCGCCTACCAATCAACCTTTGGAAAATGCACCCCGTTTCCAACTCCCTGAGCCCCTTCCCACAGCTCCACTACCCGGAATGCTTTTCAAGTTTCTCCCCATTCTCTGCCCTCCCTGCAGCTCAGGCCCAGCCTGATGTGTGGTTGTGAGTGAGGGACTGTGAACAGTTTTCCCTGCTTTTCCTTCCTTGCCTCTGGGCGCCAGGACCCTGCCGCTAGCTGGTGGGAAGAGAAGGGGAGGAGGCCAAAGTTTGCTTCCTTGGGTGAGGGAGGAGAGAGGGGTGCTGAAAACACCAGATCTGGACAAAATCACCCCTCATTCTGTACGCCCCCTCCCCCAAGGGCCGGGAGGAGGGGCTGCCTGGTGCCCCTGACCCTAGGTGGGCTCTTTCCCACCCAGGCTCCCCAACCGTCGCCCCCCTTTTATGCTGTGTGACATCTCAGCTGCTCGGGAAGTGGGCAGAGAGAGAGCGTTCCAGGAGTGGAGGTGAGGCAGAGAGGGTGTTTGCAAGACTGTGTGCCGGCCGGGAGTCCCGGTCAAGGCTTGCTGTCCCAGAGCAGGTGCTCCAGAGAGGAAGCTGGTGACGCGCGTGTGTGTATGTGTGTGCGTGTGCGTGACACATCTGCTTCAGTGTGGGCGCTGTTCCTGCCGCCCTGGCCTGCTGTGTAGCGGGTGGCGAACCAGGCTGCCCAGCTGGGTCCTGAGTGCACCCTGTTCTTCCTGAAGGAGGGGGAGGGGAAGGCCAGGGGAGGTCGGTTCTGGTCAGAAAGATGTGGGTGTTCTAATAAGTCTCTTTTGACTAAGACGGGGGATTTCGGTCAGTGTTGGTGGCCCTGGGCCCTTTGTCCACCTTCTGTTCTTCTCCCTCCTCCAGGCATGAGTTCCCCAGGGGGCTTGACCCTGCTTTAGGGTGTGGCCTTTACTGTCCTGCTGCCCAAAGCCAGCAGCAGCGTCTCCCCAGGGGAGGAGGGGCTGCGGTAAGGTGCTCTGGGCCTCCTGAGGTCCTGCAGAGCTTCCCTGCAACCCCCTGCAAGTGGCTCCCATTCTGAAGGGGCTGTTATAAAACCTGACCTTTTCTCCCACTGGTTTGAAAACCCAGCTTTCTGGGGCCAAGGAGAAAAGAAAACTGTATTTTTGTGGAAAAGCAGTCAGGTTGCATACCGCTGGGCTGCACACACTCCGGGCCCACAGGACACCTGGGTTGGGGCACCGTCTCAGGTCCTGGAGTGGAGGAGAGCTGCGTGGGCCCCTCCATCGGTCCCCGCCAGGCCCAGAGCCCCGTGCTGCCAGCAGGCCTTTCCCAGTTCTCATAGTGCACGTGTGGGTGTGTGGGTATGAGAAGGTGCTCTGGTCAGAGATGCCCACCCTGGTGTCTGCGACCCTGGGGGCTGAGCGGTGAGAGAAGGGGGTGAGAACAGCTGGGAAGCAGGGTCAGTAGCCCCTTTGGTCGGAGCTCTTCAGTTCCCTTCCCGGAGAAGCCCATTTCCAAAGCCGGGTGAGAGGTTAACTGAGTGACCACAGAACACAGAAAAGCTCTGGGTTAAACCAACCAAGAAGGAAGGGGTGGGTTGGTGTTAAGAAAACTTCAGCTCCAGGGCCCATTTCCTGGCAAGGAGCCAACAGCTGGGAGTTGGTTGCAAATTCCACTTGGGGGAGAGGTTTTTCTGGAGCTATGGTTGGGGCCATGGTGGGGCATGTTCTCGGAGCAGGGCCTTCAACGTGTCTCTCCCAGGGTTCTGAGGGAGGCCTGGAGGTGGGGAGGCCTTACCGGCCCAGCCGTCCTGCCCTCCAGTGTGGACATACCCAGGGAGACGGCGAGATGGGGAAAGCCACTGGTGGCGGGGGGCAGGTCTGGTCATAGGACCAACTTCCACTGGTGTCTCAGGCCTGGCGGGCGATGCACGTGATGCTGGAGAGTGACTGTAACTCTGTGTAGTCGCTCAGTCCCCAGTGTCTCTAGAAGCTGTTCCACACGTCTTTCCTGGATCGATCCGAATTTCCTCCCGACCTAGAACTGGGAAACACCACCAGGATGCCTTCTGACCTTTATTTTTCTAGGATTCTCGGCCCTGCGTTGCCATGATTCCTTTCTCTGGCTGGACTTGATTGCCTCTGGGGGTCATGATGTCAGCGGGTAGAGTCAGGGGGCCGGTGGGCCGTTTGGTCAGAGGACGCCCTGTCTTCTGCTGAGCATCTCCCGCCGGGTCACGTGCTAGCTGGCAGGATGAGGGAAGCCCTTGCTTTTGGCACAGGAGCCAGAGTTCTGTAAGGATCGTCCCTGGGGCTCTAGACCCCACCTGTAGGGCAGCCAGGCCCCAGTCCTCTAGGCCAGTGTCCTGATCATCAGGCCTGCAGGGGGTGCCCCTTTCTCAGTCCACCTCAGATACAGTCAAGGTGGGAGGGGAGAAACCCGCCGGGATGCTGGGGTGATCAAAGTCAGTGGAAGGCCAAGGGCTGGTTTGGTCTTCAGGCACCAGCTGGCCGGCTGGCTGACTAGGTGGGGGCAGCAGGTGCAAGTGAGGCCAGGTCAGCTCGGCTGCTCCTGGGTGGCCCAGATGCACTGAGTCCAGCTCAGGGACCTAGGAATTTGCCGAAGGCTTGAAATAAGCAGATGCCCCACTGCCCACACCACGCTCATGCTGGTTTCTTCTCCGGTCTGCCTCAGCCAGGCCACAGCCTTCAGCCCTTCCTGTCCTGAGGCAGAAGTATGGTCAGAGGGCGAAGGAAATGTCTGTCCCTCTTGCCCTGGAGGCCTTCTCCACTCCAGGTCCACCCCTCTTGCTCCTTTTCTTCGTGGCGTGGGTAGGCCTGGTCCTTCTAGGAGCTATTCCTTTCTCCTCCGTGGCTCTGTCGGCAGGGACCGGCTCTCTGTGCAGCGCTCTGCCTCTAGGTGTCGCTGTCTCCCTGCGGTAGCTGCCCCCTGCGCAGGGCCTCCTGGGGGCAGGGAGGGAGACCTGGCGGTGCGGGGTAGAGACGGGGGCATGCTTCGGGGTTCTGGGAAGGGGACTTCTGGCCTAAGATCATGCTATGTTTTGGCGCAGGGTGGAGTGGAGGAAGACTCCCAGATCACTCCCTGGGTCCTGGAACACGCAGTCTTGGCTCCGGGCCAAGGAACGGGCTTTTTCGGGGGCAGGATCTGGAGTGAGGGGCTTGGAGAGGC
Source organism: Mormoops blainvillei (assembly GCA_004026545.1). Taxonomy (NCBI): domain Eukaryota; kingdom Metazoa; phylum Chordata; class Mammalia; order Chiroptera; family Mormoopidae; genus Mormoops; species Mormoops blainvillei. The sequence continues at coordinate 25,847 of PVJD01014631.1, forward strand.
CAGGGAGGCCAGAAGGATGTCTGTGATGGACGAAACCATTTTGGGAGCTTGATTCTGAAAGGATCACATGGGTCTCTCTCTGCCCTTCGCCTCTGGACCTTCTTCCCTGCCGCCCTCCCACCTGAGGACTGGGCGTTCGGACCCTCTGGGGCGATGGACAGAATGGGGGCACCAGATCCCCGCCTGTTCCCTTTTGGAGAAGCTGGGGTCCCTGTGTGAGACAGGGGCCTCGGAGGGATGCTCTTTCTCTTTTGCGGTTGACTTAATTATTTGGCTTCTGGGAAGAAGAAAAGAAAGGGGTGCGACAGAGGGGAGAGGGTTTCAGAGGAGGGTGAGAGGAGAGAAAAAAGAGAAAAAGAAATATTAGGGGAGAGAGACAGGCAGACAAAGAAACAGAAAAAGAAAAAGAAAAGGAAACAGAAAAAGAAGAAAAAGAGAGGAGCTGGCTTGCTCAGAGCGTTCCCCTTGGCGGGCTGGGGGGAGATTATCCCGGGAAGATACTTCAGGTCTTAGCTGCTGTGAGGGTGCACTGGGCGTGTGCTGGGGCGAGGCACAGCCCAGACCACAGAGTCCGTCTTGTCTCCAAGCCTTCTCTCTCTCTTTAAAAAAAAAAAAGTTTTATAAAAAAAAATTTTCAATTACAGAACTCAGAACAAATAAGCTAGGGGTCCAAGGAGCTTTTCAGCCTATGCGCGACCTTGAGTTGTCATCTCCCTTCTTTGGGCCTCAGTTTCCCTAACGAAAAATCTGGGGGCTGGACTCGGTGGTGTCGAAGGTCCTAACAGGCTATGAAAGTTAAATGATTTCCTGCTGCTTTCAGGACTTGCCTAGTGCTTTGGTGGACCTCTAGCTGGAACTGAAGCTGATAGGTGGCCTGGGCGGGGGGTGGCAAAGTGGAACCTGAGAGGATCTGATAGAGCCAGGGCAGAATGGCAGCTTGAGCCCTCCCTGGGGTTTGAGGAGGGATGTTGGTGTCATGGGACCAGCAGCCCTTCCTCTGACCTGCTCTGCTGGGGAGGTGGCGTTGAGTGGGACTTGGTGGGCTTTGGTGTAAGTGGGCGTCAGCTTCCAGAAAGGCCCGACCCTCAGCCCTGCATCTGGGTGGGAGACTGTGGTGGCCCTCACTCATGCTTGTCTTCCCTCCTCATCACCCAGACGAGACCCTCCGCTCTTTGGCCAGCCCTTCCTCCCTGCAGGGCCCCGAGCTGCACAGCTGGCGCCCCCCCGTGGACTGTGTCCGGGCCAATGAGCTGTGTGCGGCCGAATCCAACTGCAGCTCCCGCTACCGCACGCTGCGGCAGTGCCTGGCGGGCCGGGACCGTAACACCATGCTGGCCAACAAGGAGTGCCAGGCGGCACTGGAGGTCCTGCAGGAGAGCCCACTGTATGACTGTCGCTGCAAGCGGGGCATGAAGAAGGAGCTGCAGTGCCTGCAGATCTACTGGAGCATCCACCTGGGGCTCACCGAGGGTAAGCCTGGCGGCGTTGGTGGTGGTGGTGGTGATGAGGGGCGTGGGGGGGGGCCCAGGTTCAAGGGCGGACTTGGTAATGGAGTGAGCTGACCAGCTCTCTATCCCTCCCTGCTGGGGGGACAGGAACCCAGGCGAAGTAGCCTCCTGACCTGGGAGGGCAGTTGAGGAGGAGAGAAGACTCGGTGGCGGGAGGAGAGCAAGGCTGCAGCAGGGCTGGGGGGCGGGAAGTCCACCAGGGACGGAAGGGCCTGTGACTGTGTGGAGTGATCACAGGAGAAGGTGAGCCAAGAGCGCCAGGCAGATGGAGAAGGGAGAACAGAGGAGAGAGAAGGACCAGCCGCGTGCACGTAGAGCTGACCTTCAAACTCACTAGTCCTGCCACTCGCGTTACCCAGGCACCGAGCGATGCCGCTCCCCCCATGGCTGCCTGGGCACCCTCTGCGGGGCTTGGAGCGGCGGGAGGGCAGCTGTCCCCCTCCCTCAACAGGCCTACCCCCAAGTCCCAAGGCAGAAGCTGTCACTGCCGCCCCCCCCAAGACACTACCGCGCTCACTTCATCCCCTGCAGACTGCATATATTATTGTAGGAGGGTTGGTCACGTGGGTCGGACATTCATTTAGTAATTCAACAACTGTTTATGGAGAGTTTACTGCCTGTTAGGCATTGTGGGGACAGCCGAGGACAAGCTGGGGCAGCCTCTGCCTTCCTGGGGCTCCTAGTCTGGCCTAGGCAGATAAGTGAAGGCTTCCGTGGCCGGGGGCGGGGCATGAGTGCTGTGGGAAGCACTTGTGCTGTGGTAGCATTGGGGGGGCATCTAACCCCCACGCCTCCAAACCTTGAGAGCCTTCCTAGAGGCGGCAGCCTCCCAGCTGAGACTGAGGAGTGAGCTGCGGTTACATGGGGAAGGGCTACAGGAAGAACGTGGAGGGTGCAGGTGGGACCGTGCCCAGGCCTGGGTGGGAGAGCTGAAATCTCTTGCGGACTCCTAGTAACTCTACACAGAGCGGGGAGTTGGAAGTGTGGATGGGCGAGGAGAGGTGCGGGGCACGTGATCTGGGGGCCGCAGGGACACCGCCCTGG
>PVJD01014632.1:0-28297 GCA_004026545.1 Mormoops blainvillei
GTTCAATTTTTATTTAGTGTTTAATGTCACAAAGTTTTAAGTTTTAGATAGTTCAAAATTTTCAAACATTTTAAAATATTTTCATTGCTTTTATTTTAGAAAGCCCTTTTACTTTCAGATATGTGAGTATTTATTGACCAAATACAAATCTAATCCATCTGTAATTTGTACTTTCTGAATATTTATGTTGTATTATTTTTCCAAAATTTAAGTATTTCACCCATATCTTCTCTTTGTGATTTATGATGTTTTCTCTATTGTATCTGAAACTTGTTTTGGGGTTTACTATTTCCTTCCTCTCTCTTTTTTACTATATTGATTTAAGTACATTTTGTGTGGTATCTATAAACTATATTGCATATATCTGATAAGACTTGCCCTGAAATCTTGGAATTTGAGAAAATTTGCCCAGTGATTTGCCCTCAATTTTAGGATTGTTTGACTCAAGGACTTCAGATAAGCTGAAATACCCTAAACCTTTAATGTAGTATAAACTTTCTGAGAGCCATTTAGTAAGTCATATAATTATTTTAGTCAATTAGAGTGAGGTGAAGAGTTAAGACAATTTAAATTCCAGGTAGGAAAAGGTTTTGGGTAGTAATTTTGAATGAGACTTTGTAAGTGATCATTGTGGTACACTCTTTCACGCATTGTGCTTGTGACAGGAGGTAAGGAGAAAGAGGGAGGGCTCACTGTGTCACCTTCCTTAATGCACAAGCTAGAAGGAGTGGAAGTTTAACGGGGACAGAAAACCCTAAAGGCAGAGACTCCTTTGAAGAGGGTAATACTGGTTAATACTGATTATTGCTGGCTGCCTCACATAGGGGCTTTAACTTAAAGGTCAAGGCCATGATATCCCCAAAGAAGGACTCAAGGAGCCCCACACTGTCATTGAGTAATTTACTCCATAAACCCCGGCTGCTGCTCACCCAGAGGCTATCATCCTAAATACAAAGCCTCTTACATTTATCACGCCTGGTCTTGGTCCTAAAGCAGGAAAGAGGCAGTAGAAGGATTATACGCATCCTCGCCCCCAACCCCCCAACTTCTCACCCTTCACAAAACCTAGACGGCAAGATATAAACAGAGCTGGAATTTTGAGAATTCTTTAGGTTTGATTTTTCTAGCATCCCTACTTACCTAGAAAAGATTTCACCGTTATCTTAATTTTTATAGTGCTCACTATTTCCCATAAGGCAGAACATTGAAGAGGAACAGTGGCCCAGCTCCCTGATACCACAGAATCATCACGCTCATGAACTTCTTGCACTAAGATATGTTTTTAAATGTTACCTTTTATAACCATCAGTTTTCTCACTACTTGAAGCAAACACTCTTGCTGACTGTAATTTTACTTCTGCACATACTTAATTATGTCACTAGCAGATGGTTGCTTCAGATAATGGCTACAGTAAGCCTTCTCAACAATCATATTATTAGGCTGCCAAAAGTAAGCAATCATTTCGTAAACTAGAACAGGACATTTTGGGCAATAAATATTTTGAATTCTGAGGCTTACATCATTTGTAATCATGGGCAGTCTCAAGATATTTTATCTGCCTTCCAAAAACTCTCCCAGTAACGGAGGCCATTGTGCAAAGCTTTACTATGGCCTGTGCCAAACAAGGGTGGCTTTTACTAAGTTGACACGATGCTAGGATTAGGAGTACCCAGTTTTAATGTGAAAATGCTAATCTCTCCTGGCATTTTTATGCAGCCTTTTCCTAAAGAGCTAATGGCACTATATCAATAGCAACACACTTTTCTTCTGATAGACTTAGTGGATTTCAGTTCATCAAGTACTTATTACCAATTAGTCAGATACTGTCTGTGCTTGGTGATGGAGACACAGAGAGCAATGCGTAATATGTAGTCCTCTCCGTTTTGATTCTTAGATTTTTTGTGCCTAAGAATCATTTTGGGAGCTTGTTAAAAGTGTATATTTCTGGTATTTTTTTCTTAGGGATATGAATTCAAAAGGCCTGAGTTGTGCCCAGGAGTCTTTGTTTTTCTCAGGTATTTTAGGTAATTCTGGTGTGTATAGCTCTTAGCCATCACTTAATGACTGTTGAGAGTAGCCTTTGGAATCAGATTGACCAGGTCCTGGCTCCCAGACCTGTGTGATCACATGCAGTAAGGTCCTGGTTCCTGAACTCATGAGTCTCACTTTCCTCATTAGTAAAAACACTATTTTATAAATTATTAGGAAGACTGGATGAGAAGATGTATGGAAGGTACTTAGCAAAGGGACTCATTCAAAGTACAAGCTCACAAAGTGAGAGGCTTTATTGGTCTGAACAAGCAAATCTGGACCAACTTTACTACGTTTGTACAGTCCAATTGGGAAAAGTTCAAAGTAGGAGCCTGGGGATAATTGAGGAGTCTAGGAGGAATTGACTTATGATGAAAAGCAGGAATAATTCAGCATTTACAACTGTGTAAAGTTAAAAGGTTTAGAGTGGTTGTAGAAAGAGACATAGCTGAAGGGCATACAGAAGGCATTGCTGACCAAAATACAGGATAAGATGGTTATAGTATTTGATGCAACTAGAGAAATGAAAGGGAAATTGCAATAGTTTTTTTTAATAGATGGAGGGGGGAGAAGATTACTGGTCATTGTGACATGCTGGAGGAAACATTAATTTTTAAAAATATTGCTAAAATACTATTTTACAAGAGCACACACACACACAAAGCTGCTGTTCACTTGTCCTTTGATGATTAAATAAGAAAAAGAAAGAAAACCACCCAATAAATTTGTCTTCAAAGTGGGGGAAAAAACAATTAAGAGCTTTCTAAAGAATAGAGACCATCATATTAGAGTGGTCTTATTAATTTATATTATAATTAAATCAAGATTTATTATTTTATTATACTAGTTTCAAGGGAATTTTATATACAAAATTTCTATGAAGTGCTTGAATAAGGAGTTTCTGAAGAACAGAAAAAAATCACTATTTTTGTATGAGTTTATGTAAAATGGGGTATATGAGGCAATAGAGGTAAGTGGAAATTTATTAAAAGTAAATTTATTGGAAAAATAAATTATTTTTATGAATTTCTTAGTCAAAATTTGAACTATAAAGTAAAAGCCCAGAGGGTCTTTTAGTTAAAACGAGGAAACTCTTAAGGCAGTAACCAGACTAGAAAGCTGTAAATTATGTGATGGTAGGTAGCACGCTAATCTAAGGCTGCCAAAAGCCAATCTCAGTCTCCTCGTCCTATTTGCTACATACTCTACTCTAACAAAAAATTAAGAGTGTTTAATAGAACACTGACCAAGTCAAGGCTTTCTTAAGATTCCTTTCTTTCACTCTATAAAATCCACTGTCCTTTCAAACCCCAGTCTACCAGAACTAATGACAGTAGCTGATGTTCTAAATAAACAGCATTTGATTAATTCTGTATGTAGTTTTCATTGCTCTGACCATTGGAATTAAGGTTAATTTTTAGCCTTACTTATTCATGGCCATACTGTGATAGTTTATCACTTAAGATTACAGAACCGTGTCACAGGATCATCTCCATGAATGTATAGGTATGTCACAAAATATGCACTCAAGTTCTTTCAGCAAGGAGCTTCACCCGGTAGAAGCAGAATGAAAAATCTTTCAATGTTTTAGCAAAAAGAACTCCAGAGAAAGCATCTTCATGTTGGGAGGTTAGGTTCACCCTGGGAGGCTGCATCATAACTTCCCTGAATCCTGGTTTGTTTCCCCATTCACTGTTATTAGTTTACCTCTTGCTAGTCTTCCCCAAGGAGGCTGGCACTCTCCTTATGCCTTTATTATCTGCCTGTTTTGAGGAAAGGGGGGAAAGACTAAGAGAAAGGATAAAAGCAATGCTTGGCTGTGAAAATGGAAAAAGATATACTAGTATAATACAGAGTAAAATAAAAATCAAAGAATGATAAGTGTGTTGACTTGCTTGATACATTGTAATGATTTGTAAACATTTTGAAATAAATTAGTCATTAATAAGAATAATATATGTTATTTATGCTCAATTAAGCTAATTTTCCCCAGTAAGGTAGGGGTGAGATGGAGGGTACTTGCTGAGTTAACCTGACCTATAAGTGAGTCAGACAGTTAATGAAATTTGGTAGATTCCTAAAATTCTGCTCTCAGGATTTCTCCCACATTCAATGGGCATTGTGACTAAAACATTGAACAATGGAGAAATTGACTTTTACAGAATCCTGGTAAATGGATTGTATCTATTTTAGGGGCCATTTTAAAAAAGTCAATATATTATGTGGAAAGTATGACACATTATATGTTGGCACCCATTACTCTTGAGTATTGATTTGTTTTAGGATTTAGAGTTTCAAAGGACATGATCTGAGGGAATGAGAGTAAGTACTCAAAGAGTGAGAGGGGTCATAAAACAGCTGTAGGTTAGGGTGGAATGCAAAATTTACTCGTGTCAAAACTTTGGATAGATTTGTCAAAGCATTTCTCTGCACTGTTCATTATATGAGGAGGGACCCCAAACCCCCAGAATTTATTTATAAAAAATTGTGTATTTATTCTTACATGTTTAAACTGCAGTCACCTTCAAAGTACTCTCCATTTGGTGCAATACACCTATTGAGATGTTTTTCCACTGCTCAAAACAATTTTCGAACTTGTTCATTTTGATGCCTTTTTAGCTCTTTTGTTGCTATTTGTTTCACCTCTTCCACATTGGCAAGGTGTTTCCCTTTGAGGACTTTTTTTTCATCCAGGAAACAAAAAAATGTTGCTGAGGGTGAGATCAGGTGAATAGGCAGGGTGGGGCACAGGGGTCATGCTGTTTTTGGTCAAAAACTGCTGAACACTCGGTGTGGTGTGGGCAGGTGTGCTCATAAATCACCCATCATGAAATGAGCAAACATGTTGAAAGAGTCTTCAAAAAAATTCACTGAAGCTGAATGCAGCTCTCACAACAACACCAGCTGGTATACTGATAGTGATGGGTTCCTAGAACACTCACTTAGTGAGGGAAACCTGTACTACAAGGTGCTCATCCTCCAGAAGATAGTTCCAGATTTTGGTGGGAGCTCTTTCTTGCATGCAGTTTTCCTTCTTCGAACAATATTTGGAATCTTTTATTTAATTTTTTCCCTCCCCTACATCACTTTCTTTCTTCCTTCCATTTTTCTTTCCTTTTACATTTACATAGGGTAGAACCTTACAATAAAGATCCTGTTAAGAAGTAAAATTGAAAACCTATTGGCATGAGTTAGTATTCATTCATCTTACAGATGAAAAACAAGTTTAAGAACTTTGGCAGACCTCACTGGTGAAAATGTAAGATGGGATAGTTGCCAGCTCACCTCTGGAGAAAGGGTTTAGCATAACTATGACCTGAGAGGATGAACAAGTCTCACCCAGATCACAGCACGCCTGGCAGCAGTCTGATTACATGGCAAAACGACTTGTCTGGGACTTAAGGAACAACCCATTGTGAAGAGAAGAGAGCTTGCAAAGGAAAATACTCAAGTTTTGAGTACAGTGCAGGAGGTGCTGGGAATCAAAATAATGTAAGGGGAGCCCTAGAAATAGATTTATTAACAACAGCTAATATATACTTATTAAGCACATGCTCTGCTTCAGGTACTATTCCAAGGATTTCCATGTCCTAAATCATTGATTCCTCACAACATCCCTATGAGATTAGTGTTAATTTTATCCCCTTCCTAAAGATGAGAAACTCATCAATATTAACAGTGCAGTGGCCTCCCTTGTCCATGTCTCCTGGTGGTCTGTGTGAGAGTTTCTCTAGGGTATACACTTACAAGTAGAATTGCTCAGTCGCAGGGAATGCACATCTTTCACTCACTAGATAAGACTAGTTATTCTCTAGAGTGATTACATAATTTTACCCTCCCAGCTGTATATGAAATCTCCCTTTACTCCACATAACTGGGCTTTTAAACTTTTACCAATTCAAAGGGTGTGAAATTGTATCTTATTTAACTTTGTATTTCTCTGATTACTAGTGCTTTATCATTTTTTTCCATGTTTACTGGCCGCTATGTTTTCTTTTTCTAGGTGTTTATTCTTTTCAGTCTTTGTTTATTTTTACTGAATTGTACTTTTTAATGATTAGATATGATTATATGCTTTGGCTACTACTCTTCTGCTAGTTATATACAGTGCATATGTTTTTTCCAAGACCGTCTCCCTTCCTTCCTCCTTCCTACCCCTCTTCTTTCCCTCCCCTGCACTCTCTTTCTTTAATAATGTCTTTGATATACATTTGCTTTAAATTTTAATATAGTCAATTTATCAGTCTTTGCATTAATGGTTTATTCTTCCTACTATGAAGACCTAAAGGTATTTTTCTGTTTATAGTAATCTCATTTTTGTTATGTCCAAGTTTTCATATTTACATGTTTCTGTTTCTGGGCTTTCTGATTTTTTTTTCTTGAATCCTTGTGCCAATTCCACTCTGTCTCAATTGATTTTTATAGTTAGACAAGACATCAGTAGGGTGATTCTCCATACCTTATTATTTTTCTTCAGTATTGTATTTGTTTATCTTGAATCTTACTATTTTTCTTCAATATTATATTTAATATTCTTGGGTCTTTGGTCATTTTTACACATTTGATAATCAGTTTTGTTAACTTCGATGAACTGACCTGTGAGTTTGAATGTAACGAAATAATTTAATAGATTATTTTTGGAGTGTAGATTTCCATTTGTTTATGTCATCTTCAATATTTTCCGATAATATTTTATCATTTCTTCATGACATCCTTTGTTAGATTTATCTCTGGTATCTCTTTATTGCTATTATAAATGGAAGCTTAAAAATTTTATTTTCAGTTTGCTGTTGGTGTATGGGAATGCAGTTGATTTTCCGTATTGATTGTTACATTGACAATGCATCTGGAGACATTGCTAAAGCCTCTGATTAACTGTAATCATTTGGCTGTCAGTTCTCTTGGGAAAATGGAATATTCTTAAAAAGGAATAGAGATGTACATATATCTTTTATTCATAATGTTTTAAAAAGTTATATATATATATTCCTTATATATACAGATAACCATATATATGAATAGCCCTCTATGTATCTGTGTAGCTATATGTATATATCTATGTATCTATCATCTTCTTATTCTTGTCTTACAGAGCTACCTGGGACCTCTAATACAATATTATACAGTATTGTTGATAGCGACTATCCTTAGCTTTATTGCATGGAGCATACTTCTAATGTTTTATTATTTTAGTGTCTTCTTTGCTTTTGTCAAACAAGACATTTTTTTCTACTTTCAGATAGACTAGGTTAGGTTGTATAACAAGTGACCTTAACATTTTAGTGGCTTGCAAAGAAAGGTTTATGTCTTGTTCACACTTTTTCTTCCTTATAGGACAGCCATGGCTATTCTCCCATCATCTTATTCCAGGAAAAAGGATGATGGAGTTGTTTCTGTCTGTAATATTACCATTTATTTTTATTTATATATTTTTTAATCCTTACCTGAAATGTTCATTGATTTTAGAGAGAGAGGAAGGAAGAGAAAGAGAGATAACCTTTGATGTCAGAGAGAAACATTGGTCAATTGTCTCCCATAGTCTTCCTGACCAAGGATTGAACCCATAACCTTTTGATGTATAGGACAATGCTCCAACCAAATGAGCAACCCAGCCAGGGCTGTAATACTACCATTTACAAGTTTGAGGGAGACAGTTCATAGGAACAATGCCTTGGTTTCTAAGGTCCCTGCCTGCGGTGGAGGGTGGGGTGAGGTGGTGGTACACATCTCTTGGGCTTACTTTACTTTGACCAAAGCAGCTCTACTGACCATGCCTAATTTAAAGAGGCTGAGATACCCAATCCTCCCTTAGGGACAGAGTATCATAAAGATAGGTTGAAAATATTTTGACCACTAATATAATTACCCACAGTGAGTATATTCAAGTGTGTCTATTTAAGGTTTATAAAGCATTTGTCCACACTTGCAAATTTATTAGCATAGTGTTATTTTATTCCCCCCTTTCTTTTTTCTAAACCCAAGAAAGATGATCTGAATAAGAAAGTAAACTTTCTACAGTCTAAAAAGCCCCATTTAAATAATCAAAGTTTTCTTTCACTTAGTTAAAAAGCTTTTGGGGTGAGAATTCTTATCCTATAAATATAACTTGGTATTTTCCTCTGTCTTGGGTCTGGTTATAACAATTATGATAGGTATAGGAAAGCTAAAAAATGCATACTTTATTTTTCTTGTTATAAGATCTATGCCCCTGAGATTTTATGCCTTTTATGATATTATGCCTCTTCCAAGACTGAAAAAATTATAGGGGAGGGTACTATGGAATCTGAAAAGGCTCTAGACTATGACCATCTGTATTTTAGGAAATGATATATTTTTAAAAATAGAAAACCAGTTGGGGAACATTAGAAGACTTATTTGTTGAATTGAAAGAACAATATTTATCAATATTGATTATGGAGTTTTTGTAAATGCCCCAAATGATGTAAAATGGTCTAGGACAGTGTTTCTCCAAATTTGGTGTTGATACAGCTCATGTGGGACCTTTTTAAGATGTAGATTCTGATTCAGTAGTCCAGAGGTGGGGCCTGAGATGGTGTTTTTCTAACAAATTTCCATAAGCTGCTGGCTTATGGAGTAGCCAGGATTTAGAGATGTAGTTCTGAACATTGGCTCACATAAGAAACACCTGAAAAAATAAGAATATCTTGATGTTCAGGACATACCTCTGAACACTTAGAATCATTGATATTGAGACCCCGGGTTCAACCTTAAAACTTTTTTCCCCCCAGAATATACCAACGTGCAGTAAAACTTGAGAAGCCACTGGTCAGAGATTGCTGTCCCACATCATTGGCAAGAGCCGGCGGATTTACTTCATGGGCTCTTTAGAACCACTCGTACACTGAAAGTCAAATTGCTCCATTAAACAGAGACCACAGCTGAGAAAACACAATGTGCACCACATTATTTAAATAAAAACTCAGCACACATAGGATATGTTTGGCCTCATTGGTCCTCAGAAATGTTATTGTTTCTGTCCTTGCATAATTGTGCTATCAAGTTCCTGTGCATAAGTACATATTGGGAATAGTGGTTGAAATATGAAAAATAGGCCATTAAGTTTCTCCCTGAATGATCCTGGAGTGATTAAAAGGCTGATCTCTTCACATGGACTTTTCCAATCTTCTTAGGGATGGCAGGATTTCAGGGAATGAAGCCTTGAGTGTTGGTTATAACTCATCTGGATCCATTCCCTGCCAAGTGAGCGTCTTCTTAGTGTAGCCCTCCTGGTGGATGGGATTACTCCTACTTCCCACACATACAGACAAGTATCAGTTTTACTTGTCAGTGTGTTAGTGACCCTTGGAATTGCTTTCCTTTGCTCACATTAACTACATTACTTCATGTTCTTAACTGCAAGTAACTGACAATAATTCTGGGTGAATTAAACAGAAAAGGAGTTTCACTTGAAAAGATAATAGGGAGCTCACTTGGACCACTGGAGAACCAAAGAACGAAAGTCAAGGTTAAATGTCCAGCAACAATGCCCAGGCCACAGTGTAGAATAATCAGAAGAGAAACTGCTACTACCAGATATTAGAAATTGCCCTGCTGCTATTTTGCACCAGGAACATTGGAGTCCTTCTGTAGTAGAAATCTGGTCACATCCCCACCTCCACCCTCACCGGAAAGTGGACCCTGAGTGCTTCCTCACACTGCTGGCCAAGCTCGGCCACTGCGGGGCCTGACCGAGCTTCAGGATTGCTCCGAACCACAGGGGTATTTTCTATGTTGGCCAGGCAGGCCTTACACTGTTGGAAATTCCTCAAACACGGTGAGGGTATTTGAAACACACTGGGATAGTAGAGAGATATGTCAACTGTCTGCTACATTTCCTAGAGTCCTCATTTTGTGGTTCAAGTTAGTATAGGCAGTATCAGTTTTATCCCGCTTCACCGAACATTTATTCAGCGTCTGCTACACATTCAGGATGTAACAAAGTTCAAGATAAATTGGTATAGACATGCTTACAGCTTGTTAGGAAAAGATTCATATGGACTTTTTCAATATAGTATTGTAAAATGTAACAGATTGACATATATACAGAAGAGGAGATCTTAGTTTCACAAACAGTGGGCAGTGCAAAGTGGGAGAAAATAATATACCACTTAAAGCTCATTTGCCTTGACTTAAATCAGGTATAACGAAATAGCTAACATGTGTATTGTATTATTTTTTTGTAACAATCTCACCAAATATTGTATATGCTCTCCAAGCAAAAATATCCGTACATTTTGTTATTATTCATAGTATTTAGCACAGACCTAAGCACATAGTAAGTACTCAGGTATTTATCGTTGAGTTGAATTATTTTGGGAAATGTATGATGAGAGTACTCTGAAACGTACCCATATTACTATGTAAATAATATGATAGAAGAAATGCTATTTTAAATCAGCTTGCTCCTTGACCATCACAATGACAATTAACAGTTGTTGGACTGGCAATTGGGAAGAATTCTTAAGGGAAATCCAGTTAAAATGCTGATCTCTTTTATTTTGCATCTCTTCCTTAAAGGGCCATCATTTCTCCAGTTTCTGCTTGCTTTTAAAGGATTGACATTTTAAAAGCAGATTTTGAGCAAATAGATGTCTTTACATAATTGCGAAGCATAACAATTTCTTTCCAAATATGTACAATGAGAACATAATACTGAGCAAAGTGCCTTTTTTCCTACACAGAGTATGTTATCAAATCAATTGTTTGTGCCTTTTTCCTCAAAGCTTCTATGGATAAGGGGTTTTGCTGAGCCTGAAATTTCAAAGCTGGTAATGATCTTCCTTTATGATTTTGAACACTATGTGGAGTGTACATTATAATATTTACAGCTAATCACTTCTTTTGTGTTTACTCTCTTTCAGGTACTATGATAAGCGCTTAAGCCTATTATTTGCTTTAAGCTTCGTAAGTACCTCGTCAGTCAGGTGCTGCTGTTCCCATTGTACATGTTAGGAGCTGAGGTCTAATGCGGCCTAATACATTGTCCAGGGTCAAAAAAAGAAAAAGTGTTGGGACCAGGATGCAAAGCTACGTCCGTGTCTCCAAAACCCATTTTTATAATCATTCGGTATTTTTGAGGAAATGAAATGTTTGCTTGTGAATTTATTCCACAATTTCTTATAATATGAAGACATTTTTCCTACCTTAGAAGATTATATTTGCCTGGGAATTTACAATATTACAGAAAATAATATTAACCATAATGAAATACTATATTTTATTGGTTTAAGCAGAATACCTTACCTGATTTGTGGCTTAATTACATAATTTTTATTTAAAGACTTTTGTTTCAGTGTCAAAATTTGAGAGGTAAAACTAATGACATTTGAAGCAGAGTGGTTCAGGAAGAGGAGTATTATTTGCATAATATCTAGATAATGACTGCTCAGCTGGAAGCAATTCAAATTATATGTGTCTTCATCTCTTAATACCTACCATTACCTCCCTAAATGATAGTAAGGAGCCACGTTTTACTTGCTTTACTAAATAATATGTTGCAACAAAATTATTTACAACAGGCAGCAAAATTTTTAGTAGTGGAAAGCACTTTGAGGTTTCAACACAGCTCCCTGAAGCAACATTTTACTGAGAAGAGTCTGAGGACCCTTGCAGGAGATAGTGCTCATGAAACAGTCATGTTTCTCATTGATTTCTTAATATTTTTGTGTCATAAACTTAAATTACTGCTACAGCTAGGTATACATTTTTATTTTTCTTCACTGTTCATCAAAATAAAGTAATTCTCTTTACTGATAGTTTACTGAGTGCCCAAGGACCCATTTTTATTCAATGCTAATTTTGTTTATGCCCCAGATATTCATGATGATGTTTACTCACTATAATGCCTGTTGCTTTATTTCACCAGCAGGTAATATTAAGTTAATAGTCAAAAGGCTTAGAGTTGATCAAAATAGAAAGCATATCTTGAGTATAAAATAAAATTTTACACAGTTAATAAAACATTAATTTTTTTCCCTTGATCAGCAATGAATCAATTATGACATAAGACAGGTAGATATTAAAGAAAAAGACAACTCAACATGAATTTAAATATCATCAGGGTGTCAACAGTTAAAATTTAATAATGGTTTAAACTAAAGGGGCTCCATCATACTGTTTCATTGCAAATTTTGCTAAAGAGAATAGACACAATCAAGTACATATGAGAAATTTCTATTTATTATCAAGTATTTAATGTATTTATAATTTAGCTATTAAGTACTGGTCAATACTTTTTCATATATTTTATTAAATTTTTCTAATTTTTTTGAGATCTTTACAACCATAGTCATCCCTAATTTGAATATTCACTGATGCCATATTAAAACTGTATTAAAAACATTTTAACAAAATGCATTTGTAATTCCTAGAAGTTAGTATGTTTTATCTTTTTTCCCTTCTTATTATAATTAACATGTACACAAATATTTTAAAATTATAGACAAACGTAGTAGATATGGATTTCTTTACAAACGCAAATTGTAACTCAATTTTCTCTGAAACAACTCAATTTGCATTTTGAGTTTTTATTCATGTCTGCTGTTGCAGTGTGTTGGGGCTGTAAGTTAGGCTGGAAGTTTCCTCCACCTCTTCTCAGTGGATGCGGGAGATCTAGGGTCTTATCTGTGTGTGTGTGTGTGTGTGTGTGTGTGTGTGTGTGTGTGTGGCAATAGTGAGCTTATCATTGTTCTAGCAATGACATTCTGTGTTCCCAAAAGTTTGGCTCTTTTAGTTCTGGTAGCTTTCTGCCTCTTCGTTGCCACACTTGGGGCCTGGGGATCATTTGAAAGACTATGTCTCTTAATATACCATAAAACCATTTATTTCTTGAGTCTTGTTTTCTCTTTGGTGCTATTATAGAGCAGAAAATATTCTCTCCCTCTCTCAGGCACCTCAAATGTCTATTTCTTACTTTTTGTTTCCTTCGTTAGTTGGTGGCTGTGAAGAAGGGAAAGGGGGGGTTAGGTTACCTTGTTCCCCAAATCAGCATTGGGTTTACAGACTTAGTGCAGCAATGGGTAACTGAATGTTGAGTGGTGGTTAATGGTTTCTACTTTTCTCTTCTTCTGAATCACCTGTGTTATAAGTAGTTCTACTGTGGTAGATTACATGTTGGACCAGCTCTGTGGTTAAATGAGAATTGACAAGCTGGAGGTGGGATGCTGCTCCTGGCAACAATTGAAGAAAGGGAAAGAAAAAGAGATGAAAGCAGAAAGTTTTCAGTTAATGGAATGGTGAGGGAAGATTAGAACCTGTAGAAGGAGGGTTTTGCTCTTTCGTCTGGCAGGATATGATTCAGTGCTTTCCTGTGTATTCAAACATGAAAACATACACACTTAATAGAAACTTATTAGAGCCTGAATTCCAGTGTGCTGCAGATACTTTTTGAAGTGCATCTACAAATATTAAAACCTGAAAAATGGTAGCTAAGAGAGTAAGATCTCACTGGATATCTGTGTTCTCTTTGCAGCTAGATGGAGACAATGTGTCTAATTCTGTCTAGTGGATGGTCGACAGCAATGATGAAAAGTATAGGCCTGACCACAAATTGCCTTTTATGACCTTCTAGTTACATTTTCTATTGCCACAGCACTCCGGGAGCCATGAGTTAAGAAGGAATAAATCTGAATTCCTAAGTCACCACATGAAGAGAGAAGAGATTCTTTTAAGTGTTCCCTGACTAATATCAGGAAGTGATCAACAAACTTTGGTATGTTAAGCCACTCATATTTGGTGGTTTATTTGCTATTGTATAGGCTATCCAATTCTAACTAATACAGTTTGGAAGGTAAGATGAGTATTTTTTTGAACTGCCTTTCTGTTACATGAGTTTTGTATCATAAAAATACTTACTGTAAAGCCCCTCAAAAAAGAACAGGGTGTCAGTTCTTTTTCTTTAACATTATGAATCATTTACCATAGGACAGGTTTTTGACCAAGAAACTAAAAGTCAAATTGTCAGGCATTTCTGCAGATTGAAGAATGACCTGGGATAAAGATAAAGCATGTTAGAAATAACAAGTTAGTGGAGAAGTATGATTCCATTAGAAGAAAAATAAAAGATTTATGAACAATTTTTGGTGGCATGTCTATTTCATAAAATGAGATTTTCTCAATATCTGAAGGTCATTTAGACAGGCAATTTCTTGTCATTAAAGATTGATTTAAATGCTCTCTATAACCTCAGTAAAGTTTAACATTTACTATACAGAAGTCTTACATGAAAGCTTCATATTTTTTCATTAATTGGTGTGGCTGTTGCCCAAAACCTAAAAGATTTAAGGGATCTCAGTGATTTGGGATATAGAAGGTTTTAGTAGCTTCTTTAATCAGAATGTTAGTATTTTTCTCTGAATAATAATTTAGACTCTGGGTTTCTCCTCCCTCTCCCTTCCTTTTTTTCTTTCCTCTTTATAATTTTTTGATTCTAGAAGAGTTTATTGTCTATTTTATTATCACTTGAAATTAAGGTCCTATAAAATACTTTAAAAGTATTTGGAATAATCTTTGTAAATCCATTTAATTTTCTCTGTCTCCTCTGAAATCCTGTCACAACATTAAAACATTAGAAGTATATTTCTGACCTTTTCCATTTTATCACACTATTATTTCTGTGATTTTTGTTTTACTCACAGAGCAATTTATTAACTTCTTTTGACCTTTCTCAGGCAATTGACTTGCATTCTCCTAAATTGGTAAAGTCATATTATTTTTCCACATTTTATAAGTAATAAAACTATTGATAATTTAGAACAAACTGGGAAATATAACTTTAAGGTTTATTATTTAATAGGCATTGTAGCTGTATTTTTACAAATATCGTAATTATAATTTTGAGAGTCCATGGTAAATAGTGAGTGGGAATTTAAGCAAGAAGATTATCCTATGACAACTGTGGAAAAAGGAGTAACCCAAGTGCCAGTGAAAAAGCGCAATTTACTATCAGAATTTAATGCCTGTAAATTTCCCTTATACCTTGATATGATGTTTTGCTTTCTCCCAGTACACGTCTAATGAAGGACCCACTGATGGCAGGGCTGGCGGTGGGAGAATATTAGTTCTAAAGTTAACCTTCAAATTGAAATCACATGTAGTTATAACTACATTTAAAAAAAAATCCTAAGTAGCGAATAAGTCATCAAGACAATTTTTTATTGTTGTTTTTCTTTGCATTTGGTATGATTTTGCTTTCCCTGGGACAGTAGAAGATACAGCTTTTTTAGGGTAGGGGAACAAGTTCAATATTACGCTCTCCCTCTTTTCTCTCCAGTTTGCATACACTCTTTGGCCAAATATACATAGTCAATTTCACTTAATGCATTCAACAAGAAGACCTGCGCTCCAGATGTCTGTGTATAGGCAGCATGAAAAGAAATTGAGCATAAGCATTACGTAGCAGTTACAACTTTTGTTTGTTCATTCCTATCTGTAAACTAAGCTGCAAATGTGAGCAAGTAAGGGAAATGGGATGGACAACTTGCTTTTCCTGGTCCAAGCATTGGTCAGTCTCACTTTCTATCTCTGTCACCCTTAACTCCTAGACAGCGTGTCTTGTGACCTCTGCTCATGATGCTTCCCATGGATTGATAGCACCTTCCAGTCAGTGTATAGTTGTCTGCAGCCAGCTCAACACACTCTAGAAATATGTAGGGAGTTGATTCTCAGTTTTGGTTTGATGAATCAGGTTTCATGCTAACTGGGTCTTGGACACTATGACTGCATTGTGGACACTATGACTATTGGTCAGCAGCTAAATCAGCCATGTTAAAATTGGTTACATTTCATGTTTTATAATAACTTATTAGATAAATAGTTACATAACTATATATGAGTTATATAATTCCAAGTTAATGCATTTCAGGACCTACTGGCATGTTCCAAAGCACTTCTACAAACTTTGAGGTAAGCAATTTTGAAAGTTAAAACATGCTTACTAGTAAGGGATATTTCTGGCAAGAAAGCCAGTTTTAAATACAACCAACACATTTAAACTTGTGCATTAAAATATAGGATGAGAATCCTTTATAAGCTTCATTTCACATATAACATAACGAAGCAAAAAGCATGTGTGACATGCTCATTGTCATGGTATCCTGCTGTTAACCCAACACAATTTCTTCAAAAGGTCATGTCTTGAAATCAGTTTTAATGTATTTTTTTCTTCAAAATAAAATTTGCCTCAAAACTCAATGGATGTTGCCCTAGTTTGAGGACACGCACTAAATACTAATACACTGCCAAATGGTTAGGTTACATTTATTCTCTTTTTTGGTTTTCTGACTACTTTGATATCTTAGTGCCTCTACCCAGATTTTCACATTATATTGAATCATCATGAAAGAAGGAAAAATTATACATGTATTTCCATGGCAAAACTCTACTTGTTGGCAGCTAGTTAGTATTTTGCCACTGGGGACTTGAGTTCCTATTCCTCCTACAAACTGAGAAAGAATATAAGAAAACTTTCTGCCCCTTCACTTCCCAGGGAGGGCACGGACAGTTTTCTTGGCCTTTTTTGCTCTTGAGGTCGATTCCCCTTCAATTTTGACAATAGTATGAAGGAAACGAATGACAAAGATTCTGCTTTTCTTCATTGATTTTTGAGATTCCATTTCCTTGTTATTCCTCACTCTTCACATACCCAATGATATATTCTTTTAAATAATTTGAAACAAAACTCATAATAGTAATTCATGTTTTTTGAATTTTATTTATCTTTTTTTACATGTCTCTTTTTCTTTGTCCATTTATTGACAAACTTTTTCAAGGCTCAGTTTTAGTTTTTTACCTTTTTCACTCTTTTACTTTGATCCTAGTCAATCCCATCTTACCTGTCTATGACTTAAAATGCTAAACGTCTTTTGGGTGCCTCAAAGACGTCTCATTTCAACATGCTCAAAATCAAATTTGTGATCTTCCCTTGGCATCCCTATCATAACTAACTAACTAACTACTAACTATCCCAGATACCTTAACCATTTTTCAGGGCTTTCTGTCTCAGAGAATTATAGTACCATTTGTCCAGTTGTGTAAGCCAGGAACACAAGAGCTTTCTTAATGCTGACTTTTCTTTCAGTACTCATTTCCATTCCTCCTAAATATCTCTTGAATCTACCATTTTTGCTTCATTCTTATCTTCATCACTGCCTACCACATCTCTTGCCTGAATTTTTAAGTCAACCATTTCCTGTGATTGAGGCATCTCTCATATCTACCTCTAAGGGAGAATCAGTCATAAAGAGCACAGCCCCAGCCAATGACTAGTCTTAGAGGGGTCATTGGGCTTGATCTCTTATGACCAGTGTAGAAATCTGCTATGAGCAATCTTTGCACTGGGGCTCTATATTGGGCTGACTGAGACCCTGTCAGAACCATACAGCAGTCGAAGGCCCATCCTAATCATTCCTTCTTCCTGACATTTCTCTTTTATAGGTTTTATTCTTGTATTAAGTCTGAAATCTTCCCCTGTGTATTCAACTCCTTGTCTTTTTCTTTCACAGAGACAAGCCTCAATAAATCTCCTGCACTTCTAACTTTATCTTGGCATCCACTTCTTGGAAGATGTGAACTGACAAATTTCCAAACTACTTTCTTATTTTTTTTGTTCTTGCTCCCCTCCAAATTTCATGATGAAGCCAGAATATTTTTATATCACCCTGTCATCCCTTGATGAAAACCTTTCATTGTCTTCCCACTCTTCCCAAGACAGTGACCAAAATTATTAATACAGTGCATAAAGTTCTGCCAGTTCTCGCCTGGCCTCCCACTCCAACCTCATCTTGCCCTAAGCTTCACACTGTCTTTCTTTTAGTTTCTTCTATATTCCCTTCTTTTTTTCAAATAGTTTCATCTGCCTGTACACTTTTCTCTTCTCTGGTAACTTCCCTTAATTTTTTAGGACACAGTTAAAACATTTCTTCCTTAAAGGAGTTTTATCTGATATCATGAACTCTATTATGTTCTCCCATTTTGTACTACTGTAATGATCTGGGTCTTTTCATCATAAAACCTATCATAGTTGTGATTTAACATTTATTCGTGGTGCTTTTATGAGAAACCAACTCTTCCAGAAGACTGAGAGCTCCATGATCACAGAGTCTGTGCTTTTGCTTCCTGGTTCATAGACGACCTGCTTTTTGCTATGTCCTCATATGGCAGAAGGAGCCAAGTCATTCTTTGGGGTCTCTTTTGCAAGGGAACTGCATCCACTCATGAAGGTTCTGTCCTCATGACCTCCCAAATCTCCTATCTCCTGATACCATTGGATTGAGGGTTAGATGTTTGGGGAGTACAAACAGTCTATGGCAATAACAAAGCTTTGATTACAAATCTGGAATTATGTGTATTCAAGTCCCTCTTTCACTGGGATTAGACTTGAGTCCAATTAAATCTAGTAGTGAGCACTAAATTTGCAGACCTTTTAGAATAAGCTACATGGTTTTGATGATACAGTTTTAAAAAATTTTCATTTATTTTTTTATTTTTATTGAATTTATTGGGGTGACATTGGTTAATAAAATTGTGATGGTTTCAGGTATACAATCTACAATATATTATCTATATGTGGTTTGTGTGTTTACCACCCTGAGTAAAGTCTCCCTCTGTCATGATTTATCCCCCTTTTTCCTTCTTCTACATCTGTATGCATGTATCTACATGTGTATCTATCTTCTCTGTATCTATGAGTCTGTTTCTATCTTATTAGTTTGTTTTGTTCATTAGATTCTACATATAAGTGAAATCATATGGTATTTGTCTTTCTCTAACTGGCTTATTTCAATTAGCAAAAAGTAGTATTTCATTTAATAAATGTACTACAGTTTTTATCCACTCATCTACTGATGGGCACTTCAATGAAATAGTTTTTTTGGGGGGTAGGGGAAGGATTTTTATACACCTAAATGTGGTCCAAAAGTCAAAAGCATAGTCACAATGGGGTTTATCTGTATTTTCCTGAAAGGACAACTGGTCAAGAAATCAGATATCTAATTCGTGGTCTTTATTCATGCCCAGCTATGTATATTACACTTGAAGAAAATAATAAGCTTTAGAAAAAGGACTGAAATTTCTGAGTAGTCTTTAAACAAACTACAATCTATTCTTTTGCAAAGTCTCAAAAATTGAAAAGCATGTAATTAGGAGATAGGCTTTAATTTCCAGACATAGTCTTTAGTAACTGTTTGAAGAATGTATATTTGAAGAATATATCGTAATTTGAAGTTATAATTTGTTTAATACGGGCTCCTTTGAACAAGTGGCAGATTACCAGTTTATGTTCTAAGTCCTATGCAGCTGTCTCC
The DNA here is from genome assembly GCA_004026545.1 of Mormoops blainvillei. Lineage (NCBI taxonomy): Eukaryota > Metazoa > Chordata > Mammalia > Chiroptera > Mormoopidae > Mormoops > Mormoops blainvillei. The sequence goes on from PVJD01014632.1 coordinate 19,354, forward strand.
TCACATTCTGCTTCTGATTTGAACCAGCCAAACCCACTGTTAACTTCTTGAATATTTTGATGTGTTTGTGTATGTGTGTATACATATGATGTGATACTCAAATTTACATTTCTAATTAAAAAATGTCCTGATACCCATAAAGTGTAGGTAAAAGACGAGGTCACTATGTAAACTATGCTTCCCAGTAAAAATAAAAAAAAAATACCTTGACTGCTTGGATATAAAAATATGTGTGATAGTACAATACCTTAGCTACCCTCCAAGATTGTTAAATTGTTGTTTACTATTCCTGCATGAGAAGCAGGATGCATAGTGATTAAGATTCTGGGCTTGTGGAAATAGGCCAACCTTGGTTAAAACCTCCTCTGTCGCTTTCTGTTTGTGTGGGCTTTTGCAATTTAGTTAATACGTTAAGATCCACCTTTCTTACCTGAAATTGGTATATAATAAGACCATTCACATAGAAATATAGTAGAGCTTAAATGAGAATATGCATGTAAAAAACCTAGTGCTTGGCACGTAATATGCTTACAATTAAAATCATTATTAATATTTTTATTACTCTTCAGAAAAGAAATTTTCAATCTTTTCCTAGTGTAATGATTAGATTTAGCAATGTAAACCCTCAGGGTCTCTCTATTTTTGCTCTATATTCTCTTTTTTCTATCCTATTTCATTGAATCGTTTATAGGAGGGACTACATGGCTGAGATAGAAGTTTATTCTCATGTAATAGCAGGTTTAAGTGGATGGTCCACGGCTGGCATAAACCCTGTTCAATGAGATCACCCTAGTAAACTGGTTTCCATTCATTATCTTGTGCACCATCTCTGAGGGTGAAGTCGTTCTCTTATATGGCTGGAGCTGCTTTACTAGTGCCTTGCCCATGCTCTAACCTTTAGGATGGGGGAAGGAGAAAGTAGAAATCAAGCACAAGTCCTTTTAGAGGATTGTCCCAGAAGTGGCATGTTTTAATTCTATCCATGTCCCACTGATCAGAATATAGTCACAGGGGACAGCTATGTATAAGAAAAGATGTGAAAGGTAGTCTGTCATGTGACTGACAGAAGAAATTTCAGGGTTTCTGTCACTAAAGTGAAGGGGAGAATTAGCAGTTTTTGCTACAATTACTGTGATAGAGTACAAAAGCTCCATTGGACGAGAAGTCAACACCAGTGGGAATATGACTTGGATCATTTTAAAGCAGCCTTGTGACACTGAGATCTCTGAGCTTCTATGGGTCTCAGCTTTCTCTACATCTCACTGCCTACTTCCTCACTGCCTTGGGTACCACTTAATCCTTTATCATGCAACATAATAATAATTAACATTTATTGAGCCTTTGCTGTATGCTGGACACTAATCAAACTATTTTACATGTGCTGTCTCATTTAATATTCTTAACAACACTGTGAGGTAGGCACTATTATTATTCTCACTGTATAGACTAGAAAAAACAGAGCACGGACATGTTAAGTAACTTGTATTGTCAGCTTTGATTTCAGATTTCTTAACTCCAGAGCTCAAGCGTTTGTGTGAAGTGTAGCAGCTAGTTTAACCCTTTAACTGAAATGTATTAATTTCTTAGTTCTGCTGTAGCAAATTGCTGTAAACTTAGTGACTTGAAACACCACACGCATTATTTTATAGTTCTATGGGTCAGAAGTATTGAAATGGGTTTATATGGGGTTAAAATCAAGATGTTGGCAGCCTGGTTCCTTCTGGAAGCTCTAGGAGAGAATAGATTTCCTTGTCTTTTCAGTTTGTAGGGGCCACTTGCATTCCTTTGCTCATCCCCAGGCTGCAATTGCATCAGTCCAAACTTTGTTTCCATCATCACATCTCCCTCTTTCACTCTCCTGCCTCCCTTTTTCATTTGTAAGGACCTTAAGATTATATTTAGGACCCACCCAGCTAATGTAGGATAATCTCTCCATCTCAAAACCCTTGACTTAATTACATTTGAACAGTCCTTTGGCCATATAAGGTATCGTATTCACAGATGTGGACATATTTGGGGAACCATTATTCTGCCTACAACCAAACGCTTTTTAAAGAATGTTAGTAATTTATTAACAAATTCAATCAACTTTCTCAGGCATTACCATCTTTGGCTTACTTGTAACATTTGGTAATATTCACTAAATACACTCTCAAAACTCTCCCCATGCATAATTTCCTAGCTTGCCTGAATGTCTACTCTCTTTCACGACTATTTTTCTTTTTTCAATTATTTTTTGTCTTTCTTAGTGTAGGTGTTTCCCAAGAATCTGCTTTAATTTTTTTACTTTTTTCACATGATACTATTTGGCACCCTTTTGCATCCAATTTTGTAACAGAATCTGTAACCAATATAACACTTATTTTTGTGTCCCCCATGGTTTAGCTCTTGAACTACAATCAACAGTTTCAAAATGTCTGCTAAATATTGTTCCCTGACTGTTCTGACCTTTCAAATTGAACATTTCAAACTAAAATTAAAGTCTACCTTCTCATACCTGCTCTTCTCTCGAGTTTACTGTTGCAGTTGATGGTTCTTCATTTGTACAGTCATCTTGTCTCATGAATTCAGTATCCTCTTAGATTCCTATGTTGCACTTGTTCCTGAAAATATATAGATTCTGCTTGTATAATATGTTATTCTCATTTCACCTATTTGCTCCATTTTTCACTGCTACTCTTACAGTTGTCTTGTCAGGCGTGTCTCATTAACAACCAATCTACTTTATTTGATTTTATTTTTATTTATTTTTTCTTTTTATTGAGGTAATTAGGGTGACACAATTCCACGACACATCATCTGTGCACTGTGTTGTGTGTTCACCACCCCAAGACAGGTCTCCATCCATCACCATTTATCTCCCTATACCCTCTGCTCCCACCCTCCACCCCTACCTTTCCCTGGCAATCACCACGCTGTTGCCCATGCCCAGGAGTTTTTTCTCTCTTTATCTCTTTTTTTGCCCAGTCCCTCCACCCCAAACAAACTAAAATGCCTTAACCAAATGATAAGGTATAGTTTAATGATAAAATCTCACTCGTGGTGTTGCTAGTAGGTAAAAGTAAAAATGATTTTTTTCGAATTCACTGGCATGGTCTGCTGACAACAAGGAAAGTGGTTTATTTTATAAATAGATGTCTTCAACATAGATATAATTGAAAGGGACTGTACAAGGCCTGGTAAAATTAGCTATACCTTGATGAATATCATAAATTTTCAGCTAAGGTGCATAGTTGAAAAACTGTATCTTTATTTTTTGTTTGTGATATAATAAAATATACAATTGAATATATAACACTGGTTCTCAACTTTGACTACATACTAGAATCACTTGAGGAGCTTTAAAAATGGCTTATCAACCTCAGGACCTCTGAGAGTGAAACTGGGACAGCCACAATTAGTAAGAACGCCCAAAGAGATTCCAGTGTGCAACAGGGTTTGAGGACAACCAGGGTAACCACTTTGACTTTACCTATTATGTTTACATGTAGAAATGTACATAATACCTGACTGTATATATGCAATACATACATTTATATATGCACAGAGAGATAATAAGATAAAAAATTCTTTACTTTTGCATGTGTGACTTTTACTATAATTTATTATGATAAGACTAATGTTGAATGACCTAAGTGCCAGTTACTGTTATTAATGCCCTTAATGTAATTTCTATTTAAATGTCAAAATACCCTTATGGATTATACATTTTTTCCACTTTAATGATGAAGAAACTCAGGTAAAGAGATACCAACTTACTTGTCCAGTGTAATATCACTGATAATCATAGAACCAGAATTTGAAGATGAACCCTCTGAATTCAAATTCTGAGCGGTTAATCTTTTTGACATACTGCATTTAATTGTAATTTATAAGTTACTAATGAAATGGTTATATGATAAAAATAATTAGATAATGATTAGGACTGCTATGACAATATCAGGAGAGAGAGATTTATTGCTGTTTATATGTTACTTGATCAAGAAAGCTAATTTACTAAAATTATTCTAGGTTTTAATTTTTTAATTAAATGTGTAGGGTTTAAAAAAATAAAGTCCAAGTAATATCTCAGAGATCATTTAGAAGTTTCTAACAAACAGAGAGCTTTCTTATACATACTTATTGGGAATGTAGACTGCTACCTCATATCTGTTTACCACGTAAGATTTTTGTCTGATTTCAGAAAATGTCTTAAAATATTTAAGATAAAGTTCCATAAAGCCTGTAGGTGGCAGCAACTTCCTTTTATTGGTTATTTGCTCTTCATAAGCACTTTGGCTGGAGAACCTACTGAAATTAGATGTAGGACTGAAATCTGTGATGGTTCCGTACTAAGGTACTCAAGTAGAGGTGTATTCTCTATCTGGCTTTCCAAAAGCAATGTTCTGTTATTGGTTTTGAAAAGCTATCCTATACCCTTTATTTGAACAAGATTTGAATCATATTTGTCTGGACCTGGAAAGAAAAGCTGAGCCAAAAGCAGGGTGTTCTCAACAAAAGTAGTATCAGGGAGCCTTATGTTACCATTCTTTGACACTGCATTTAAGCGGTTACATAGTTTTTCTAAATACAGTGACCTGTGTGATTTATGTGGCATTCCGAAAGCAACCATCCAGTAAGTTTACTAACAGTTCCCGTAAATTTGCTTCATGGATCCTGCATCCGATGCTTGCCTTCTGCTCTTGGCATTTTCTGCCTAATATACCATGTAATATAGTTTAAATTGAGAGTTTCATTTTGTCAAATCATTCACCAGAGAGGCTAGTGAAGCCTTTTTCTGTGTATTAAACAATTTGAAGCCACTGATGGTTTGGGTGCATTGCTTTTGAAGACTTTATTAGAGTTGTCAAGGAAAAAAAGTCACCCATTTTCCTATTGCCCTTCAAATAAGCTTACTTAAATATTTATTTTGTGTACTCCTCATTTTTACGTTAAATTACATAGAAGTGTTAGGATTGCTCTAATTGAGAGAATGCCTCATGAACAATATCTCTTTTTTGCTTGATTTGTTGTTCTTGCTAAGAAAGCAAGATCCCATTAACACATTTAAATAGAATTAGGATATTAGCTCTCCAGGTCCCCAAACATTGGGAATTGTCCCAGCACTGTTTGAGTGTAAAGAAACAAACATCTTGTGAATCTGACCTTCCATGTGTTGCCCACTGGCTCCCAGATCATTTTTGGCACAACTGTGTTTCTTACGTTGGTTTCTGATATTATTTTTATATATACTTATATAATTCGTCAATGGGCCAGAATCCAAATAAATGTTTTTGGGGGCAGGACACCTCGTTTAAAATTTGACAAGTCCAAGTGAATATTTATGCTTGCTACACAAAATGAGAGTTGAGAGGAGCCTAAAACACTTGTTTAAGGGGGCTTATTTTCTGTATATAATTGGCCTTAAAGGAAGACCAAAGCTAATAAGCCCCAGGGAATTGCCCCATAATTAGTTTTACGCTGTCTTTGATATTAGAGTCAAAGTGCTATTCTCATCACATCAGGGAGTAAGTATACATATCACTGTAGATGTTGACATTGATCGTCCGGCACAGTCAATGTTTAGACATTTCTCCATGGTAAATTCACTTCTCTTCCTGTGTTCTGTTCTTTGGAAGCAAACCAGCAAGCTCAGCCTATCTTCAAGGGGTGGGGGGTGTAATTCTGTTTTGAGATTATTCATTCAGCTGATCATCAGAACCAAAGGCATAAGGAATAGTGATTCTTAGAAAACTAGGTATAAATAAAGCTAAATGAAACTGGATCTCCTACCTTCACTGAGTCATTGTTCCCTGTTGGACTATAACATTGAGAGCTGAATAAGTTACTGATTTCCTGTCCATCAGTTGGGGTGAATGGGAGAAAGCTGATATAGGCCAATTTCACACTTGCATGATATAGTGACTTCATCCGAATCCTCATGAAGGCACTGATCTTAAGATTGAGAGTTATTATGTCCCACCATCATGCTGGTTGGTCATATCCGGACATGTAGCACCATTTAATGGTCTGTTTACACTAATCTTGGAAAAGATAGCAATGGTTCATCCAATGGATACAACACTTGACTTGGACTCAACAGCTAATATTTCTCTACTATTAATTATTGAGTACTTATTATATACCAGGAGCTTTTTAGCTATTTTTAATACTGTATCTGATTGATAAAACAGTTTTAGTATATGGATGTTAATATCCCTATTATACAAGGACATTGAGGCTTATAGAGGTCAAGTAACTTGACCATACCAGTAGGAGTTGGATCTATAACTTCAGATAAGTTTTCTCCATCTCAAAGTGCATGATGTTTTCACTATCTATGAATTACATATATAATATAATTAAAAATTGTCATAAAGCAAAAAATCAGAAAATGTGAGCTTTAATAGTTATTCAAATAAATAATCTCATTAATTTTTTCTATAATAATTTTAGATTAATAGCTGTTTCATCTGAACACAATAATACGAAGTGATTTGGTGGTCACAGGTCTAGACTCAAGTATATTCTGAATATTATTATATTACCAAAATTCTCCAGCTGGATAAAAATCCATAAGAAACATTCAGCTGAAGGTGTTTCTGGACGCAATCTTATTTCATTTTCCTCAGAGTGCACACTTGCTGCTAATTTTGTTTTTGTATTGCAAGTTAGTATCAAAAAATGTTTGATAGTCAAGGTACAAGAGAAAATCACATCAAAAAAGTCTGCAGTGGTACTGCTTGAGAGAACTTAATCTTAAGGCATTCAGTTCCTAATTCTCAAAGATACTTGAAAACATTATTAAAAGTCATTGAGTATGGAAAAATCCATAAATTCCCATAAAACCTTATAAAATTATTATCCTGGTAGGCAAATAAGGTGCTGAATTATACTCAAATATGCAGGTGAAAAGTCTATTTTCTGTATCTGTTTGGATAACCATCACTGACTGAACATGAACCAGAATAACTGTATAAAGGAAAGATGGCCGCTTCATACATTTGATGGGAAATTATGACAGGCATAAAGCAGATCTAAATAACTGAGGAGGCATGAAAGTGACATCTGGAAAAGCTGTTAAAAGCAGGAAAACCTCTCATTGGTTTAGTATGGTCCAGAATTTCAGTATCCTTTCCTAAATTCTGTCCATCTGGTATTCTACAACAGAAAGAACATGAAGTAAAAGTTTAAAGTAGGTGACATTTTTTTCCATCCGTCTTTACCATCTTTGTTATAGTTTTTCCTTTGCTCTAGTCACTTTTTATTATTATCTAGGTCCCCTAGATAATAATATAGGAGAAATATAAAAAACTACAGTCTTTAAACATTTGAGTGAGTTAGTTAGAGTCTAAATTTTTAAAGAGAAACCCTTAGTAAAAACTTGGGTTAATAATATGTTTTAATGCACAGTAACATCTGGACAGGAAACATATTTTATGCAACTAGACCATTAAATCATTCAAAAACTATCCATTTATGGTGTCTGCCTGTGATTTGTATTTTTAAGAAGATCTACTTTAGCTATAAGAAATAAGCACAATTAATTTATTCAATAATATTTATTGAATACTTACTGTGACTCACAGTAACCAAAATCTGACAGAGGGCCCCTGTTCTCACAGAGTTTATATTCTAGGAGGTTGCAATAATAAGAACACACAGACACGTAAATGGTGATAAGTGGAAATAATTAAAATAGAAAAAATATATAGTGCATGTATCAAACAATGGGATTGGCAGGAGGGTGATATCAGTTACAACCACATAAACATTTTTTAAGAGTATATTTTTAGGTTCACAACAAAGCTGAGTTAAAGTACAGAGAGTTCCCATATACCTCCTGTCTCCACACAAGCACAACCTCCTCCACTGTCAATATTCCACACCAGAGAAGCACATTAGTTACAATTGATGGACACATACCCAGATATTGTTATCTTTCAAAGTCCATCATTTACATTAGGGTTCACTATTTGTGTTGTATATTCTATGTGATTTGACATGGATCCACCATTACTGCTATATAGAGTAGTTTCACTGCCTTAAAAATCCTCTGTACTTCACTTATTCATTCCTCCCTCCCCCTTAACTCCTGTCAACCACTGACCTTTTACTGTCTCCATAGTTTTGCCTTTTTCAGAACATTATATAATTGGAATCAAACAATATGTAGTCTTTTTAGATTGTCTCCTTTCACTCAGTAATATGCATTAAAGTTTTCTCCATGTCCTTTCCTGGTTTGAAACATATTTCTTTTTACAGCTGAATAATATTCCATTATCTGGACATACCACAGTTAATTCATTCACCTAATGAAGAATATCTTGGTTGCTTTCAAGTTCAGCCATTATAAATAAAGCTGCTAGAATATCTGTGTGCAGATTTTTGAGTGAGTATGCTTTTAGCTAATTTGGTTTAATATCAAGGATTGCAGTTGTTAGATTGTGTGGTGAAAGCATGTTTAGTTTTGTACAAAACTGTCTCCTGAAGCGTCTTTACCACCCTGCATTCCCTGCAACAATGAATGAGAATTCCTTTCGCTCTTTATTCTCATGAGCGTTTGCTATTGTCAGTGCTTTTGATTTTCATTATTCTAACAGAAGTATAGTGTTAATATTATCTCATTGTTTTAATTTTCAATTCCCAAATGACATATTATATTGAGTATCTTTTCACGTGCTTATTTGCAACCTGTATATCTTCTTTGGTGGGATATCTGTTGAGGTCTTCTGCTTATTTTTTAAATGGGTTATTCATTTTTTTTTATTTTTGAGGATTTTTATTTTTTATTTTGTATTTTGGATAACAGTATTTTCTCTCAGTTCATGGCTTATTTTCTCAGTCTCTTAACAACATAAACTTTTTGCATGTGGTAATACAAGAAAATATGTAATAAAATAGGTCCATCTTAGAGATGTTCTTAACTGATTGAGGAAAAGGCACTGTAAATAAAGCAGATTAA
>PVJD01014633.1:0-28264 GCA_004026545.1 Mormoops blainvillei
CGTGTGTGTGTGTGTGTGTGTGTGTGTGTGTGTGTGTGTGTGGTAGGTAGGGGCACATGCCCAGGCAGGGCCAGAGGAAGAGTGGCTGTGAGAGAAAGGGCAAGTGGATGCCGAAAAATGGAGCATTTGCTTGAAAACTACCTCTGGCACTCAGGGCACCAAGAAGGCCAGGTTCAGGCCCCGTCTCCCCGCCCCCCGCCCCGCAAAGTCTGTCCTTTACCCTGCTTTGCGGATTGCTGCCCACCCAGCGCCTGCTTCCTAACAGCTCTAAGCCACTGCCTAGGAAAAGCCCGCTGCTGGGGGGGACTGCAGCCTGAGGAGAGGAAAGGAGGGGGACAGAGGATCACTGACTCTGAGTAGGAAAAGCAGTCACTGGCGACCACCGCTTCCATAGGCAGCAATTCCAGTTACTGAATGGGTCTCGTCTTTTGTAATTTCTGCTTATTGGTCCTGGTCCCAGCTCCTTCCTCCTCTAGGTGACAGTCCAACTGTTGCGGTCCTACAAGCCTTTTCTCTTTAAGGCCCAAGATCCCCAGGTCCTTCATCTGCTCCTGATACTAGGTGCTCCTCTTGGATGGCTGTCCTTGCCCGTGTCGAGGCCGGACGCGCGGCCTTCCAGCCAGGCAGAGGGGCCCAGGGGTAAGGAGGCGCAGGAAGTGTACCGGGATTGGCATTTATGTTTAGAAGCATAGTGAGAACAAGAGAGTAGAAGGGGGTGGGGAGGGAAGGGAGGGGTCTGCCAGGACAACGCTTGTGAAGAGACCTTTCACCTCTGCTTGTATGGCAGTGTTTACGGCAAATGGCACCATTGAAATCCACGGGGAAGTTCTATAGAGGGTGCTAAGAATTGGGTCTCATTGCTTTTCTTGTTGCAGGAAAGAATTTGGGGTGTTTCTGTGCCTCCCTCAGTCTGAAGTCTGAAAAGAATCAGTTCCTCCTGGAAAGGGAGCTCTCCAGCACTGCCTCCTAATGCAGCCAGGCTGCTCTTGGTCCCCTCTCCCCACCCCAGGACCAGGGCCGGCCCAGGTCTACTCTGCTGAGCAAAGAGAAAACTTGAGAAACACTCTGGTTAGCTGGAACCAGGGACGGGGGCTGGGGGTCTGGACAGAAGAAAAACACATACACACACACACACACACACAACTGCCCCACTCAAATTGTAACTGAAAATGACAGAACTGTCATGCACATTAAAGGTTGGGTCATGACTTGGGAGTTCCATCAGGGAAAGAAGAGTCAGGTGTGGACACTCATTTGCATCAGCCACCTGAAGGGGTGGACAGGGAACCTGGATGCCTTGGGAGGGGCAGCCCAGGACAGTGTCCCGGGAAGGAGACACGAAGCTGCAACATGTGCTTCAGAGCCTTAGGCCCTTCTGCTGAGGCTGCATCGGGGTTGGGGTAAGACCCATGACCTCCCTCTGCGAGGGGGACAAATGCAGAAATGCACTCTTCCCAGGCCTCAGAATGCACAGCCTACATCTCAGATGAACTGGCATGGAGATGCATTGGTTAGAGGCTCAGAAGTATGCTGGAAAAACTTAGCAGTCATAATTAAATAAAAGTAACCCATTAATCATGTATTAATATAAATAATAAGAAAAAACGTAGGAAGCTCCCCCCACCGCCTCCCGCCTTATCCCAGTGCTGTTCTAGGCAGGCTCTGCTCATTTGAGATAGAGGTGATGTAGCAGTTCTGCACACGAGGCTGCCTGCCCCTGGGGCTGCCGGCGGTTAGCTCTCAGGGCTGGGCCCCGGGGCCTGGGTGCTCCGGATTCTTCCAGCACTTGGTTCTTACCCCCTGTACTTAGGTCTCCAGTATTATTCCCCTTCCTCAATTCTTTGGGCAAGAGGCATTGCAACAAAGCTTTTAAGCAGGTAACTGAGGGGACAGAACTAATGGAGAGTTGTCTATCAAAAGCTCTCAGTGGGGAAACTGGCCCCAAATCTTGTGTTAGGCCCAATGCCTGCTGCGAGTACTGAGGAAGGTCTGGACAAAGGGCATCAAAGGGGGTAGCCAAAGTGACTCTGCCATGGCCCCTGAGCCGTTCCGCCTTTGCAGTTTGTGTGGCACCTCCCAGGCAGGAGGGGAGGAGGGTTCCAAGCAGGGTCAGTCACCGATGGCCCGGAGATGGTGTGTGTGGGTGTGTGTGGGGCACTGCTCACTGGCCCAGGGCCGGTGACAGGACAGCACCAGTGTTAACACTGGCAGCCACACGCCAGGCCAAGAGGAGGCAGGTGTGGGGGTGGGTGGGCTTCTTTTGGTTTCCGAGCCTGAGCAGAGTGCTCACGCGAAGTCGGGAGCCCTGATTCTTCTGATTTCAGGCTTGAGAGTTAAAGAGAGACAGAGAGAGAGAGAGAGAGAGAGAGAGAGAGAGAGGGAGAGAGAAACAAGAAAAAAAGAGACAGGCAGACAGGACAGAGACAGAGAAAGAGAAAGAATGCATTTCTCAGGTTGCATTACCTTAAGGATAATTTCTAATGTAAAGATACTAGTGAAGACATAGTCTGCATTGCCTAGGATCTGAAAAATAAGCACAATTGGATTAGTGGCTCTGAGAGGGAACCGGACACCGACAGGAGCATGTGCGTTAGGGACAGACAGCGGCAGAGAGCTTGTGTGCAGGCGGAGGCGGGAGGTCGGGACTTTACCTTCAGAGCAATTTCAATGGTGAAAATGGTAGTAAAAACAATATCAAAATAAAACAGAATCTGCAAAACAAAGAGAAAGAGAGTGGGAATGGGGAGGGAAAGGGAGGAAGCAGGATGGGAGGGGAGGTCAGTGGGTGTTCACCAGAAAAGGAATCGCATCTCAAAATCGCAATACATGCTACTTGAGCCTTCCCACGTAGAGGCAAGTAGAAATGCATTAGGAGATACGTGGCACACACAGCACCGGCTCCCGAAGCGGGCTGGCGTCAGGTAGCTTAGTGGCTCTCCATGCAGTCCCCAGATGTGTGAAGAAGGCTTGCAGGACAGGCCTTGGCTGGCCCTGAGTCTGTACAGCAGTAGGTTTGAAGCTTTTCTCATTAATCAAACCCAAACCAGACTGCTGAGATAAACACTTGTCAAAAGGACAGAGAGTGGGGTTTGTTCGTTTGTTTTTGCGGGAAGATACCAAGTGCTTAACTAACATTTGTGTGACTCAGCTAGTTCTTCGTCTTGGTGGAAATCTACACTGGGGTTGTGTCTTTTGGGGGCACATGAGGGTGCAACCCCCAGGCTGGGGGTAGGCTGCCTGCTTTTGTGCTTTACTGTATCTTGGTGGGTCGGGGCTGGGGCCAATACCTCTCTCAGTCGGAAAGCCCTGGACCAAGCAGGACTGCCAAGTGGTTTGCAGGGCTATGGCTTTAGATTGGCAGGCTCTTCTCTTCACCCTGTTGGGATTTGTTTTGAGGCTCTGAGATAGAGCAATTCTTATTCTAGCCTTTAATGTTGTTCATCGGAGCCTTGGGTGAGCCTCCAAGTTTAGTTTTCTACTCCACAGAAGGTCACCAAAGCTCTTTTATATAAGGTCAGCCCTAACACTGGCACCTATTTGCCAAGGTGCCCTGTCTCCCTAACGATTAGGACTGGTCAGGGTATACAGAGAATAGGTCAGGAAGTTGGTGGTTATTCTTTTATTAACTTTACAAGGAAACCAGACCTTCCTGGAGAAGACCTGCAGGGCAATGAAAGTCCTGACCTTTGCCAATTGGGCCAGCCCGAGGCATTTGGGTACATGTTCTCTTACTTGCTTGTGGTCCTCGGATGGTTTCTACCAAAGCCTTAATCTCTTAAAGAAACGTTTATTGTGCATTTGACTGTGAGATTTGGAGTTGGGCTCCTGACCGAACGACGAGGTCAGCAACAGAAGCCGTGGGCCCAGCCACATCCCCGGCAGGAGGGGGGCAGAGAACAAAGGGAGTGCATACATGGTTCCGGAAGGAGGTGTGCTGGACGGGGTCCTCGGCGGCCAGGGAAATGCTGCTGAGCAGAATGAAGAAGAGGATCAGGTTGGTGAAGATCGAGTCATTGACAATGCGGTGGCACTGGAGGCGAAACCTGCGGGAGGCAGAGAGGAGAAGAAGAGGAGCATGTCAGGGAGGCAAGGAAAGCAGCTCCCTGGGGCTCAGGTGCGCCAGGTCCTCCTTTCAGTACCCGAAGGCACCCGTCAGTTTGGGGAGTAGGTTCCTCAGCTGGAAGTCTTACTGTTGCTGGGGAACAACAGCTCCCACCCCGCCCCCACCACGAGAAAGGGCTGTTCTAAAGCCCTTTCACTGACAGTAAACTTTGGAGATTTTAGAGGGTTACACCTGAGACCTTTCAAATACTGCGGTGACATTAACAACTGGCTTTTGTTGGGGGAGTTTTTTTCCCCATCATTAAAAGGCCCACTTTGAGATCTACTTCATATTTCTATGTACAGAGAACAACAGAGCCGCCCGGGCATGTGGACTGCAAGAGAATGGCTGAACTTACACTCCACTAAGGCGATTTACTCTGTGTAAGAGCTTCGAGGTGTACAGTTCAATTCCACACCTAAGCACAATTACAAAGAACTACACACGTGGACCTCTGGGCACTCATTGACAGTACCACAAATGTTAAATCCTCGAATGCCAAGGGTGTCTTATGTACTATCTCATCTTGACGATTTAGAAGGGGGATATGGGTGATGTCATTGTTTTCATCGTATAAATAACCAGGCCTCAGACCTCTGCTCCTGACACTGAGGCTGACTAAATGCTCTGAAAGACCTTACTGCCGCAGAAACACCAGATCCTGGAAAGGGCAAGCTCTTTGAGACAATTTTTTTTTTTTTAAATCCTCACCGGAGGGCATTATTTTAATCACCTTTAGAAAGAGGGGATGGGAGAGTTAGAAACATCAATGCAGGAGAGAAGCACCAATTGGTTGCCTCCCATATGCATCCCAACTGGGGATCACACACACCGAGACCTGGGACCAAACGTGCAACCTACATATGTGCCCTGATGGGGAATTGAATCCACAACCTTTCAGTTATGGGACGATGTTCCAACCAACTGAGCTGCACCATCCAGGGTGACAATCCTGGTTTCATGAGAGTTAGGAGAAGTCTGCAACGACCATCCCTTCAAACGAGCAAACAAACAAACAAATCCTCCAATCTGGCGTCTGTGTAGTAGGTAGCCAGGAAGGGCAGAGCTGCCAGCAGCAACACTGCTATCAGGAAACTTCCTTTCAAGTCAGGAGCATCCTGAAGAAAACTTCCCCAATAATAATTTGGGGCTGCAGGAATCTCACCAATTAATATGCTGTATTGAGGCCATAGTCAAAGATCATTAAACATACAATAAGATAAGCCACTAAGATGGAAAATCAGAAAAAACCACAACAAATAAGTGATTTAGACTCCCCCTCCCCACCAAAGACTGTGAATATTGAAAAAAATCCAATATGGAATGTAGGGCAACTGTGTTTGAAATATTTAATGAAATAAAGGACTTGATCACAAAGATGATAAATTAATAGGTAGGTGTTAGATATAGACAGATAAACCCAGAAAATCAAGCAACAAATGGAACTGCCTGCAATGAAAAAAATATAATAATCGACACAAAAGCTGATTTAACATAGACAAAGTTGAAGAGAGAATTAAGAAACTGGAAGATATATCTGAAGAAATTACTCAGCATACCAAAAGAGAGATAAGGAGATGAAAGATATGCAAGACACATTACGAGACAGGGTAGGCAGAATGAGAAGGTCTTACATGTGTCTAATTAGAGTACCAGAAGAAAAGAAGAATAGAGAGAATGGTGGGGGGGGGGCAATATTGAAAGAGCATGGCTGTAATTTTTCAAGAATTAGCAATTCTATTTTAATTTGCAATGTCATTCAAGAACCAAAGGAAAATATAAATCCATAGACTTAGGAAGCATAACGTATCCCAAATGGAAAAAAGTCCATATCTGGACTCCTGGTAGCAAATCTGCATAACATCAAAGGCAACAGAAGATGGCAAAGGCTGCTAGAGATAAGGGGCAGATTACCTGCAAAGAAATGATAGTAGGAATTAGGAATAAAGGCCAGTCTTACAGTGGAATGACACATTTAACAGGCTGAGGGACAAAACCTATCAATATAAAATTGTGTACATGTTTCAAGAACAAGAAATGAAAACAATTACAGATAAACAGAGAGAGACCAAATGACCTTATCATAAAGGAACGATCGGAGCTTCTGAAGAATGTGCTTTAGGACACCTGAAACTAATATAATATTGTATGTCAACTGTAACTGAAAAGAGAAAAAAATGAATGTAGTTTAGGAAGAAAAAAATGACTGCAGAAGGAGGGACTGGTAAGTTGTATGTAAATCCAAATATATACCGTCTACATAATCATACTGATCATAATGACTAACTCGGGTTAAAAATAAAGGTCAGGACTAAATACTAATCAACAATAATGTGTAAGACACATTATTAGGAGGGGTTGAGAGGAGTTAAAAGAGTCTAAGCTCCTTCTATTTTGCACAAAGTTAAAGATACTGTTTGGCTTTAGACTTTGTTAAATTAAATAGACTTACTAATTACCAAGAGTCATCACCAAAAGAATAGAAATAGAGTTTACACATTTCAAAAGATGAAGAGAAAAATAAACACAGGCCTTCTGATTCAGAATTCACAACTCTTTCCCCTAAAAAGAGATAAGGGGTAGATTACCTACAAAGAAACAATAGTAAAAATGACAGCTTACTGTATAGTGGAATAACACATTGAACATGCTGAGGGACAAAATGTCCCTCTCTTCATACAAGTTGTGGGGAGTTGGGGCAATCCCAGGCTCCAGCCAGAGGTCGGCACCTGCTAGCCATGATCTCCTGGATCATGGAGAGAACACAGTCCCACCTTCCTCACTCTTCTCACACACCTGTTGTTGGGGCTGAAGATGAAAAATGCACTGGCTTCGGGCATGGGCACTGCCTTTTCCTTAAGGTGCAGCTCAGAGAGTGGGCGTGGGCGTGGGCCCACAGGCATCTCGGGCTCCTCCTCATCCTCTTCTCCTGAAAGAAAAAGAAGCACTTTCTAAATAACTCCACTACTCCCACTTATTTTTGCCACTGGGCTGCTTACTTCAGATACCTTCATACTGACAGGAATCGAGATTTCATTTGTATGTCAAAAAACAGGATGCCAACTGAGACAGATGCCCAGCCCTCTCCCTGTGGGCACTGCTGGAGATCATCCATGTTAGAGAAAGGCTTTCCTGGCAGCACATGGTACGGGGCGTTTCAAGTAAGGTGACTAACTCATGCCAGTTTTCCCAGGACTGTACTGGTTTTTAAACTGAAATTCCTACATCACAGGAAGCACCTCCATCCCATGCAGTTTGGGATGGTTGATCATTCTAGCTGTAACGCACTAGGAAAGGAGACCAGGTTAGACTAGGGTATTACCAGGTAGGGGAAAAGGTATAGCTCAGTGGACTTGCGGGATCCCTTGCAAACAACCCCATTCTTGTACTCTCCCCATTCCTGAAAATATGAAAAAAATATATATACATATATATATACACATACACGTATACATATACATATATACACACACACATATATGTGTGTGTGTATGTGTGTATGCACCATAGGGACAATGGGGCAGTAATGCTGACCACAACATGCCCTTCATTCAAATGTCTAGACACTTCTTTGTTCTCCCGGCCGGTAGCCACATTTAAAGTGGCCCTAAGCTGAATGACTTCTCCCTTGGCTTGCAAGCTCACTGTCATGGAAGGAGACCAGGGCATGCCCTATTTGGATCAAAATGCATTTAGAATGTTTAGGAGGGGAATGGGAGTTAAGACATGGATTCTTCAGCCAATGCCTTGATCTAAATCTTGGCTCTGTTTCTTTCTGGATACAGGGGTTTTATTTAGTCTCCCTGTGCCTCAGTTTCTCCACCTGTAAGATGGGACAATAGTTCATATGTACCTTCAAATGGTTCCCATAGCATGTTAAATGTTGTTTTTACTATCTCTACCCATGGGAGAGACTCTGTAAATTGGGGCTTAGTATCTCTCCCAGTCTGATCTTTGCCTGCTGTTATTCTCTGACAGGATTTCCACTCACCTCACATTGCACTCTAAACACTCGCTGTACTGGGTTGAATAATGTGCATGACATTCATGCCCTCCTGCAACCTCAGAATGTGACCTCATTTAGGAAACAGCATCTTTGCAGATGTAATTAATTATGATGAAGTCATACCGGACTAGGGTGGGACCTAAATCCAAGGACTATTGTCCTTCTAAGGAGAGACACAGACACACACAGGGAGAAGGCCATGTGAAGACAGGAGCAGGGGCTGGAGTGAAGCAGCTACAAGCCAGGAACACCAAGGACTGGTGGCAGCCAGCAGAAACGAGGAAGAGGCAAGGGGGGGACCCTCTCTCGAGTCTTCAGGAGCGTGGCCCTGCCAACACCTTGACTTCCGATGTCTTGGCTCCAGAACTGTGAGGGAATACATTTCTGTTGTTTGTGCTAATTTTGTGATGGCAGCCCCAGGAAATGAATTCACTCACCGCGGGCTTTCTCCTTTTCACATGCTCTCTCCCTAATGGAACTGCCCGTCCACTCCCTCTCTGCAGAGCTGCAAGGAAGGACCCCCACTTCAGACAGCATCGTTCACCTGGCTTTCCCCAGAACCTGGGCTCCAGGGAGTAACCTGTGGGTTCTGGCAGCAACTTTGGCCTCCTACGGTCACTAGGCACTCAGGACACAATGCCTCAGATGCTGTTTTTGAGTGTACCTGTTCCATCTCTTTCTGTGCTGGAAACTGTGTCTGGAAACCATGTCTGGAAACCGTGCCTGGCACACAGTAGCCCTTATTTCTTGGTTACTGAACTTCCACTCGACATTAGCTTTATTAGAAAGGGGAATTTGTAAAAGAAGAGGTCAGGTGGAGACTAAGCTGGTTGGAAAGATAGTTTGGGAAGTTCATCTCTGGACTGGCCATGCTCCGCACACTCTCCTTTGGTTAAAGTGAAGCCACAGGAAAACATGGCTGGCACAGAATGCGGTTCTTTATCAAGCAAGGAGCATTTTGGGATCCAAGGCTTTTTTGGAGGACCAGCAGAATATAGGTTAAATAAATCAGATTCTGTCCCTAGAGTAATTAGAGCTGACCAGCAATGCAATTAGTATTTTCAGCAGAAGAGGGCCACAAGATGAAAAACTGTGTACAGGCCAAGGGTTGGAGCCGTTATACCAAACCTGGGCATGCGAAAGAAAGGTAAAATCTTTGACTGAAAGCAAAATAAGCAAAACTAGAGTTGACCTTAATCAACTAGACCTGAATATCAATATTTACAAGTGAATTTTAACTAAGAAACTTAAACCTCTGTCTAGGTGTTTGTATTCTTTTCAGTTTTGTTCTGAATGACCCAACACTTTCCCGTTCATGGTACTGTAATCATTTGTGTTTACAGAATAACATACTTTCTAGCTATGTGCTTTCCTAAGTTCCTCATGAGGAATTTGGCCTGCGCTGCCCTGCACCAGTCTGCTCTGCACGCCGGTTCGGACCCGGCCCTGGTGTTGCGCCCTGTTCCGGTCCCCTTTGTTCTCTCTGCTCCAGGCACACGAGCCTCTTTGGATTCCTCCACAGACAAGTGCATTTAGCCTCAGAGGTTCTGCACTTGCCGGGACCTCCACCAAGAAAGTGCCTCCTTCCAATTCCCGTAGGTCTGGGTCAGGTTTCCGTATGATTCACTCAGCTTTCCGCCCAAATGTGGCATCCTCAAGCAGGTCTTTACTGACCTTAGAGCCAAGGCAGAACCCAGTGACTCAAACACAGTTCTTGGTTTTAGTTCCTGATGTTACCTTTCTGGCTGGTTTACTTTTTTGCTCCTTGTCTGCCTCCCCACTGAAACGTCAGCCTGACACAGTGCCTGACACACAGTAGGTGCTTCCTAAGTAGTTACTAAGTAAACGAATGCCTCCAAGGGTTCTTCCAGCTCTGTGTTTATAATAGTAGTATGGGCCCAAAATAACTTCTCCCCTCTCCAACTCTCTGAACTCAAAGCCCAGTCAAAACCACCCTTGCTCATGAAGCCGCCCTGACCTCCCTGACCCCCTCCCCTCACCTCACCGCTCTCCTCGAACCCCTGCAGCAGTTCAAGTGTTCCCCACAATATCTGGTCCTGTACTACACATTCTCTGGTGTCACATTTTTCTTCACTGTGCTCATTAACTTTAAGTCTTTAGTGACTCTTAAGAACATGTGTATGTTCACTCAAATTAATTCATCAGTTAAGTAAAAGCACAATCTTGGCGCAACGCTTTCCTTCCTGGGCAGGTAGATATCTCTAAACTTTATGCCCTGGCTGGTGTGGCTCAGTGGGTCAAGTGCTGGCCCGTGAACCAAAGGGTTGTTGGTTCGATTCCCAGTCAGGGCCCATGCCTGGGTTGTAGGAGGGGCGTGTGAGGGGCAACTACCCATTGATGTTTCTCTCTCTCTCTTTCTCCCTCCGTTCCCCTCTCTCTAAAAATAAATAAATAAAATCTTTTAAAAAAATAGATAAACTTTGGTATATGCTAAGCTGGGAGACTAAAACCAACTGACGAGCTTTGGAGATTAAACCAAGAGGCGAGGGCTGACTGGCCACTGCTGGCCTGCATGGCCACTCTGCGAATTAGACACAGGCCCCCCCTTTGGGCGTTCACGTGAGGGCAGAGGGCAGAGGCCCTGGCCAGCAGAATACAGGCTGCAGTTCAGCCCCTGCTCAGCGGGTCCACACATGCCTTTGGGTGCAACCAGGACAAGTAAACACCGCAGCCTGGAGAGAGGGACGATGGCAAAGGGAGACAGGAGGGAGCAGGAGCAGAGTGTGAGAGTTCTCTGGCACTGCCCCTTTTCTCTCTGGAAGTCTGGCGGAAAGTGGGGCAGGGCAGTGCTCCTCAGAACTGCCTCCCAAGGGGCAGAGCAGGGGTCAGCTGCCCGGAAGCGGAAGCTGGGAAAGCAGAAGAGGTCGTGGGTGGCAAGACAACAGCAGATCAGAGAAGCAGGCAAGAAGGAGACACTGACAAGAACAGAGACCGCAAGTCAAGTAACCTGGGGGAGTCCCTGGAGTGTCCGCTGCAGTGTGCTAACGGAGCCAGGGGCTGCTTCGCAGAGGCAGGGGAGGGGGAGAGGAGGTGGGAGGAGCTGGTAAGCAGGGGCAGATGTAGGGCCGGAGGAGGGGGCAGGGCCTTCAGGGCCACCAGCTTTAAGACCACGGTCCTTGGGTGAGAAAATGGAAACCAGAGATAGTGAACATATGGGTGCAGGGGAGGTGTCTTAAGAGCTGGCTGAGTGGTGGTGGTGGGGGCGGTGGGAGGGTGGCTGAGGCAGGTCAGCCTCGGTCTCCTATGGACCAGAGGTAGGAGAAGCTTGCAACCAAAAGAAACAAAGGCCTGGGTATGGGACAGGGTGGAGACAGGAGGCCACATGACTGGGGAAAAGGACACATCCTAAAAAATATCTAAAGAATCCTGAGGAATCAGCAGAGTGTGGAAATAGCTTTTCAGTTTGAAAGCAACGCCTTTCCAAGGATCCTTAAAGCTGGGTCAACAGAGAGACAGTCCTATGGTGGCGGATGCGATGACAACAGAATCCCCAGGAGTCTTTTCTCCCCTTGACCTGCTTCTTCTTGATTTCATTAGAGCAACAAAGAAGAGAGAAGTCGTGAGTATATTTAGAATGAGGAAACTGGAGGCTATTGTCACAGGCGTGTGTCTGCCCGCGGCCATGTAGAGAGAAGAGCTGTGAGCAGGGAGGTGGCTTCCCGATGCCTCAAGCACGTGGGACAGGCTCTGCTTAGGGCCCCGGCCGATTTGTTTTATTACTGTCTTTCTTCTTAAACCTTAATAATAACAATCCCCCTTACAATAATCCTGCAAGTCGAGAGAGGCTCGCATGGCGGGCCTCCACACCCAGCTCCAACAGCTATTGACAGTTTGCCTATATTGTTTAATTTACTTCCCTGTCCCCGTTTTTTAAAAAAAAATTGGATGATTTTAAAGCAAACTCTAAATATTTTAGACTCCAGCTATAAAAACTTCAGCATTTTAAAAATAGAACTACAATGATAGCATTATACTAACAAGATTAACAAAAACTACTTAAAATCATTTAGCTCCTCGTCCATATTCAATTTCCCCCAATTATTTAAAAAAAAAAAAAGCCGTTTTAAAGTTAATTTGTTCACGCAGGACCAAGACAAAATCCTCCCATTGCATTAGGCCAATATTTCTGTCTTTGAAATTCTGTAACGGTTTCCACCCAGAGGAGTTTTAAAACTTTAACAGCCTTAGTGCCCCGCACCTGGAGACACCCTTCCTGCTCCTCTGTGCAAGTCCCGGCAGGCCCAGCCCTATTTCCCTAGCAGAGGGAGGCGAGGGAATGAAGTGACCACACACAGACAGCCTGCTTCCCAGTACAACAGAAAGTGGCTGCTAGTGTTCTTGCAGAGAGTCCAGCAGAGAACCAACTGGTGGGGGAAGTGGAGGAAAAGCACTTCCAGCTTTGCTTACAAGTGCAGAGGGTTGTCAGCTACCCAATGTGGTTACCAACCCAAATACCGCCTAACCTGCACAGAGAAGGGCATGTCAGTGAAGTCAACAGTCCCTCGATTGTGTGTAATTGACTGCAAGCTTGAAGCTGGCGATAACATCTTCAATTGTAGGTGAAAGGAAGGCAGAGCCAGGGCTGCTCCAGGATGGGCGGTTTCAGGAGGCGGAGAAGTGAATCCTGGAGGGACCCGAAGGCACTCTGACATGTAAACCCTCCCGAAGGAGCCTGCCTGCCAATTTACATACCAGACAGAAAATGGGAAGACTAAGTGGGTACTAGCTCTTGTTATAATCAGAGACCTGAAAGCGTTTCGCAAAGCGACAAGCGGGACATCTGTGATGGCAGCTGTCCTTATACTCAGCCCTGCCTCCTGAGTAAGGACAAGACAGATTTGGAATTTACTATTATTATTTAGTGTGTATAATGCTGCAACATATGTTCTACTAATAAATTATATAAAGTTAAAAATGATTTTACAACATAGGATATAATAAAACCTCAAGTGCATACAGCATCCATCTTCCAAAGGACACGAAAACATTGCACAAACATAATTTATTTAATCTAATACTATTATTATGAGCAAACCAGGAACTGAGTTTTCCCCCAGATAATAATTAGTAATGTGTAAGTGCAGAGACTGGAGACATTCAGCGATGCAAGGTGCTCGTAGAGGAAAATTGGAACTTTTGGTCCCTAATATGCGGTTACTTTCACGTGGCTTTAGAATTTGGGTCTCTCCCTGCCCACCAGGGCTAGGCAGTGGAACTGTACCTGTCGTTTCTGGGTTGGGGTAGACATTCTTGTCCTCATTTTCATTGGGCTGGAGGTCGTCCATGTTGATCTAGGCAGCCAAGGGAGAGAGGAGGAGGAGCCCGGTTAGGCATGCCCCAAGTTTTAAAGGCTTGGGGTAGCTCTGAAATATGTTACAGTCAGGGGCTGAGCTGCTGACTCAGAAATACATCCGTATTCCTTTGCACGGACCCTGGAGACGTTAGCGGAAGGCTGGGATCCAGCCTCTCTACCTGCTCTTCACATGCCTGCTCTCCTGCTCCACCTTCACTGACCTGGTCCCCCGAGTCTCCTTCCCTCCTTGCTCTTTCCCCACGGTTGTCTGGCCTGGGAAGGCCGTGTTGCACCCCCCCGCTACCCCAACAATGCCAACCCCAGGTCCCAGACGGAAACGGCTCCTCACCTTGGTGGTGGGTGGGGACTCTCCGTCAGCTGTGATGGATTTCAGCTCGATTTTCTCCTCCTTGGTCTCCTCCACTGCTGGCTTCTCCATCACCTCCTGTTTCTTCTCTGGGCTGGCAGTCCTGGCCGGTCAGCGGGAGAAAAATATAAAGGGATGTTTACTGGGGTGACAGGGCACAGGGACGGGAACGGGCCTGTGGTCTGCTGGGGGCCAATGGGGGCAGAGTCCCTGTGCTTGTGTCCACCTTCCTCCGCCCAGGGCACGTGCCACGTGCAGCTTGATCACAAATGCTCCGGGGTTGGGCCCAGGACCCAGGCACCAGCCACGCCTTGCTCTGTCTGAGAGTCGGCTGGCTGTTTCCAGCCCCTGTCTCAATCAGGGAAGGGTATGTGGCCTACGACAGTCTCATTTTGACAGTGACAGAGATAACGCGGGGCCCTATTTTGCCTTCAAACAGTGAGGTGGGATCTCTCTGTCCCCTGGAGTTGCATTTATCCTCCGAGTGACTGCCTCCCACCTCCCCATCCTTTGCTTCCCCTCACCTATAATGGCCACTCTTCTCAAAGGAGAATCCCCCAACTTCCTAGACAGGTGGGGAAATTCAACACCTTCACGGAGACTATAATTCACGATAGTCCCTGCTTTAGAGCAGTGTCTAGGAGTTAGGGGAGAGGTCTAACTTACTCTGGGAAGTCCCAAACCCAACGTCCTTCTGGGAGGAACACCGGCCAACAGGGGCCGTGCCCACATCTCTCTTTCCCACCAGGCTGAATGGTCTTCCAGAACTGGGCCCTGGGTCCTGGGCCTGGGTCAGCTCAGAGGGTTACCTGGCCAGCTTCTTTCTCTCCTTCTCTTCTTCTTCCTCTTTTTGGGCAGATGTGAGGCTCTCAGCATCAGCCAGGTTGTCCACAGCAATGGCCAAGAACACATTCAGTAGGATATCTGTTTGCATCCATTCTTAAAGAAAATGACCCTTGGCCTTGGGATTTTTTGGTGGGCACAGGGGGCAGAGAGGGTGCAGGACACACAGGGGTAGAGCTCCCCACAGAGGCGGCTCAACGGTGACTCACTTCGAGGGGCACTGAGCTTAGGGGTGTCCTTCCCCCATCCCTTGCCCTCCCCATCACCCTACTAGCTATCTGGAGTTTTCGAAGGGGTTGAGAGCAGGCTGGCTTTCAGGCTAGAGCGGGGAGGGGGGAGGCAGGGGGCCCTGCCTTGCTCTTGAATTGCTGGGCTTCATTGCTGGTTTCCCCGCAGGGGGGACTGCCTGTCACCGACATGATAAACAGCATTGTCCCTGGCAGAATGCAGAATGCTCTTAAAGCTGTTCATAGCGGGGCACTGAGGGGGCAGCCTGATGTCTCTGCCAAGTCTTAATGTGAGCCCGCCCCTGCAGAGACCCTCGGAGGGTCCAGCGGGGCTGGGCGAAACTTGGGAACACCTCACCGAAGCGACGGTTTGCCCTTTTCTTTTCCCTCCACCCCAACCTCGAATGGAACCCTGTGGGTCAGAGAGCTGCAGGATCAAAGCGAGGAGAGCTGAAAGGGGTCTTAACGTTTGGTAAGTCTGACCTCCGTACCCAGGCACCCAACAGTCACACCATTCACACACATGAGGAAACCACACCCAGGGGCATACGGCTTGTCCAAGGTGCTGCTGGATCCCTGCCCTTCGGTCTCACCCACTGAGCCTCCCAATGACCCACTGCGTAGCAGGTACTACCACTTTATCACCCCAGCTGAGCGTTGGCAGAGGTCACCCAGTGCTCTCTGCTCTGCATTAAGCTGTGATTTAAACCCGAGTCTTGGGCCAGAGCTGCTTCTACTGTACCACCCACCTCGGCACACAACCCTCACATGTTTATGACAGGGGAGGAGAAGAGGGCCTGTATTTGAGACCCTAAAACACTGCGCGTGGCCCTGTCAGGTCTGCCTGGTGAGCCCCGTCTGGCTCTGCCTGGGAATAAAGTCCCACAGAGCGGAGGGAGGGACACTGACAGGGAAGCGGGGAGGGGAGATGAACGGTCACTTTAAGGATGAGGTTAGCCAGGGCAGGCAGAACGCCCGGACCTGGGGGGCTCACATCGGAGTCTGTGTGGGCGGCTGCACAAGATGCTGCCAGGGTGGGTGCTCCCCTAGACTTGCCAAGAACACCCCTCCCGGAGTTGGGCAATACCGCAGCTGGAACGGAACAGGAAGATGAGCCCACCAGTGCCAAAGCTCCCAGCTCCCTTCCACCAAGACCCACCTCCGACTAAGGTGCTTTTGGGCTGGGAACTGTTTTCTCCCCCAGAATACACCTCTTCCCACTTGCCTGGGGGCCCTGTGGATGGGCCACCACAGTTTTCAGGCCCGAGTCAGGACCAGTGGGCACACCTATTTGTCTGTCATCAGGCTGTAAGCTGAGGGATGGTGGGTGGCAAGGGTAGGGAGGCAGGAGCAAAGGATACAGTTTCCACAGATGAAGAGGATGATGAAGTAAATACAGACTAACATCCCTGGAAAAGAGGGGCCGCCATAAGCCATGATCCCATCATACATCACCGAATTCCAGTCCTCCCCGGTCAGGATCTGAATGACACATTCCCACCAATAAGGGACACAGCGTTAGACCAACAGCAAACCCCAAAACTCCCCTGCCCTGCCCCACTCTGCTAACCAGAATGCCTGAAATCTCTTTCCACCTCTCGCCCTCCTCCTGGCCCCCAGCTCTCCTCCCTGGGCCTCTGAGCTAGTGGCCTGGCAAGCTGACCATGTCCCTAAACACAGTGCGTGGCCCCTGGGACACTATCATTTGAGGAGGGAGTGAAAGGGTTTCCGGGTCAAAACATGTTCTACTCCCCACATATGGCACACGAGATGGCCTCCACTAGCCAATTCCTTGGGCTAGGGATCAGGGGGCCCTTTACAAATATGAATGAGTGTGTTCACTGAGAGAATAATGCACCACCCAGTTCTCTCCAAACATTAGTCACCTGGGTCCCATCTTTAAGATTTTGGCAATATCCACATTATTATTCATTTTTATCTGTAAATCAATCTACTTTTAAACTTAAACAAGTGCTACTCTAGCTTTGCCCTAAGCCCGAATGTCTATGAAATAACAAATTCGATGGGCTTGTTATATTTCTTTCTGGGGGGGAAGTGTGGTGGATAGGCAGGATGGAGCTCCACCCTCCCTTCCCACAGCAGAGCAGGCTGCTTATCGTTTGTTTGTATTTTGGGCTTCCACGTAGAATTTATTTGAATAAAGGGTCCCATGGCCAAGAAAGAGTTTTTTAAATCTCTCAATTGGACCTTTTCTCAATGGTCCACCCGACAGTGAAATTCCATGTGGGACTGCGGATCAGGGGAACTACAGAGAGAACTCGAGGTTCTCCTGAGAGTGGACCCTCCACAGCTGATCTAGCTGGCTTCGGCTGCCCAGTGCAAGGATGAAGCCTCCCCCACACCTTGTCAAGGCTCCTCCTTCCTGCTCCCCCTTTCGCCCCCACCACCCAACCACCCTCCCAACTCATAATCCCAGCAGAGGAGAGTCCGTACCTGAAACACGGTGAGGAGGGACTGGGGAAAGTTATCAAATGTGCTCCTTCGGGTCTGCATCTCATCAAAGTTGAACTTTCCTCCAAAGAGCTGCATCCCCAGGAGGGAGAAGATGATGATGAAGAGGAAGAGGAGGAGCAGGAGGGAGGCGATGGAGCGCACGGAGTTCAGCAAGGATGCCACCAGGTTGCTTAAGGAGTTCCAGTACCTGAGGACCAAATGAAGGATCAGCACCCTTCTCCTGCGCTTTCCTTAACTTCATTCCTCATTCACACACTCGCTAGAGAGTTTAAGATACATTTCAGCCCTCTCCTCTCTTCTCTTTTCCGTTCCTTGGGGTGGTGGTGGTGGTTTGAACTGGGCTGGTTAGCTGTCGAGTGGGACGTGCAGCCCGTTGATTCAAGGGTCCAGGATCAATAACGCGTAACGGAGAAGAGACGGAGCTGAGGGGCCAGAAAGCTGAGCTCTGACCTAGCTCTGCCAGATGCTAGCTGTGTGTGCCTTGGACAAGTCACTTAACTTGCCTTCTTTCTGCTTCCCCATCCGAGAAAACAGACTTCATTCATTTATTGGGAGAATTACATGAGATAATCAAAAATACCGCCGCCCCCCCAAGACACAGTTGATAAAGGTCAGTTAGCATTGTTAGCACTATTGGGTTTTAGACAGAAAAAACACCGCTTTTTATTCTTCCCAGGAATGCTGCCCTCCGGCAGCCCGAGCAGCAGCTGTCTAGCACAGGCAGGCATTGGGTCATCTATGGATAGGAGACGGTGTGTCGCCTAGCAAAGTTTCCCAAATTTACCCCATCCAAAGAATTGGTTTTTTAAAAGACCCTTTCTTCTGAAGATCCTGATTCAATCGCTGTAATTTGAGGCCCAGACACCTGTATTTTTAACAAGCATCACAGAGGATTCTGACAGTCAGACAAGTTTGGGGAAACCTCTTTCACCCACAGGGATGGTCTGGGCAGATGGGCTGTTGGTGGGGCTCCTTAGGGTCACCGACCTTCTCTCCACTGTAAATAAACATCGAGAGCCTTCATTACAGCTTGGAGAGCACCCCTTTCTCTTGGAAAAGGGCTGGGAGCCTTCTCATGGCTGCTGGATGAGGCTTGGGAACCTGTGAGAGGGTCAGTCCGGGGGAAGGAAATGCCCTGCAGCAGAAGGGACGCCGCCTTGGGCTGCTGCATGCATACGAACAGGGAAATCTTGTGTCCCCGCAGCTCCGCCCCGCGCTCTGCCGTCCAGGTCACCACCTGGACTTCCTCCACTCCAGACACTCCCGGCTCATTTCCACATATACAGTGAAGTGCTTTTGCTGCTTAGGAGGGTGACACACGAACCACCCCAGTATAGTCTCACAGCTGCCCCCGGCCCCCACTTCTCTCCAGAGACCATTCCATAGTAAGTGACAGAAGCACGCGGACCAACAGTTTGGACGTAAACACGAGCTCCTTCCCAACCCGGAAGATTTCGTGCTTTCTCCTTCCAAGTTGAGCCAGGCATCCTCCCTCTGTTTGCAGCATATTCATCTACACTCAGTTGTGGCTGTTCTGCAAATGCTCTTGAGTGTTTTTCGTGTGTGACAGTCTTGTCTCACCCAAATTGGCTCTGAGTCCTTGAGGGCAGAGGCCAGAGGTTTTTCCTTCCATTTTCCCCATCTCCGTTCCCAAATAAATCCTGTGTAAGTGAGTCTGTGCGACAGGCTGCCTGGGGCCCCAGGAGGCTAGAGTTTGTAGAAACTGCTCTGTTTAAAGCAAGAAGTGAGAGACCCTCCCTGGGGCTAGAGTACCCTTCCCGCTTACAGCTAAAGCAGCATTCCCAAGTGTGCTGGAGAGGAAATGACTGAGAACAGGGGTGGGTTTTTTCCTCAATACTGATTCCCAGGCCCCCCTGGAATCATGAAATCCTAATATCTGGTGCCAGGCCTCGATTCTTAGGCAACCACTCCGACACTCGTCAGTCACCTGGTGTTTAGAAACCTGTAACTTAGAGCATATTTGTGATGAGAATTCCCAGCTGTATCAGAAGGGACTATTCCGACATGTAAATTAAGGTGGGAAAGGCAAGGGGACGCGGTTATGTGTGGTGGGAACAGGGTGGGGCGCTGAGAGGACCTCTCATACACACGTACTTTGTCTAACAGTGAGGAGCGGCTATCTGCCCCTCCCCCATGCCATCCCATCTCCTATAGCTCCCTTAAGTTCATGGGTAGAGCTTTCGAGATGTCTGACTGTTCCATCGCCAGACCACATGTCAAACTATTACGTAGCAAGAGAAGAGACTGGTGGCTGCCAGAGGCAGGGTGTGCTGGTGGGGGGGTGCAATGGGTGAAGGGGGTCAAAAGGTACAAATTTCCAGTTAAAAAATAAATTAGTCATGAATACGCAATCTACACCATGGCGATTATAGTTAATAATGCTGTATTGCATATTTGGAAGTTGCTAAGAGAGTGAAATCTTAGAAATCCTCTCATCACGAAAAATTTTTTTTAACTACATGTGGTGACAAACGCTAACTAGTCTTATTGCGGTGATCATTTCACAACACAGCAGTCCCCCCTTATCCACGGGGGATACAGTCCAAGGCTCCCGGTGGATGCCTGAAACCACAGGCAGCACTGAGCCCTGTCCACGCTGTGTTTTTTCATATACATAAGCACACTTTGTGGCTTCCCTTTGGCATATCTGAATTGCCAGCATCACCGCTCTTTCACTTTGGGGACATCATTAAGTAAAATCAGGGTGACTAGCACACAAGCACTGCGACAGTATGACAGTCGGTCTGGTAACTGAGACGGCCAGTAAGAGATGGGCTGTGGGTGCCGGGCTCAGGGATGCTTCACATCACGGGGGGAACAGAGTGGGATTGCATGAGATTCCATCCCTCTCCTCAGAATACTGTGCAATTTGACACTTATGAATTGTTATTTCTGGAATTTTCCATCTAATATTTTCAGACTGTGGTTGACTTCAGCTCACCGAAACAAAGAAACCATGGATAAGAGGGACTACTGTATATACAAACGTCAAATCGTTCTGCTGTACACCTGAAACAAATGTGGCCATTGTACCGCAATATTAAAAAAAAAACCAGAAAGAAAAAACTATTATGTATCAATTTGCCCTACAGGAAATAGGGTTGCTATGGCTTTGAGACCCTTTGGGTAGGATTTCCAGAAGAGCACTGTGAACAGGTGTCTCCCTTTGGGAGGGATTCCCATCCAAACCAAAGGTCGCAGGCTTCAGGCACGAGGGAGGCAGCCTTTGTTGAAGAGGAATTGCTGCCAGGTACCCTGACTCGTGAAAAACACCCTGCTCGTGAAAAGCACCTGGCTGAACAGATGCTGTGCGTTGAACTAGTCACACAGGTGAGAGGCGGTTTAGACCAATGGAGATCACGGTTGTTTATGCTGTTTGCTTTCAAAACCCTATGGCTTCCCACTCAAGAGGGGCGGGGTGGGAGTCTGCCCATGGCTGGTCTGCACCTGCACTTTGGTTCCTTTGAGCAGGATTAAAAGAGCGGAGCTGGTGCCAGGGGCCTGGCATCAGGAGGGTACCCAGCTTGTTGAACAGAAGGCTGGCCGTCCCTCATGTGCACGTGGTTGGAGAGGTTTCACGTGTTCTCTGAAGACTGAGACAAACGGATTGCTAAAGTGACGCTCTGGCAAAAGACACTCATAGGGCTCAGAGGAGAAGGGCTGAGTTTGGGGCCAGGCACGGCTGAGCTGACAGCAGGGTATAGTAGCGGGGCTTCATTATCGTTAATGTTGATGAGGTTTGGAGGGGCCAGGTGGCAGTCCCTGGGCAGGGCGACATGAAACACCATTTAAACAATGGGCGGGCAGCCCTGCGGATCCTCAGACACTCGCCTCCTTAACATCGGTCTGATTCTTGGTGGTTATTACAGCTAGGGCCTGAAGGTCTGACGATGCCGCAGGTCTCGGTCACTCTCCTTTCAGACATGTTAGCCCGTGGTAAACTAGAGAGGTTAATGCCAGATTTGCAATCAACAGAAGCTTTTATCCTAATGGATTAAAACTCTGAAACACACTCACCTGAGCACCAAAAAGGAAAGAGCTTTGGAGAAAAGCGAGCAGCTGCAGAACCAAACGGTTCATGTCTCGGACCTCGTAGAGGAACCGAGGAACTGAGCATCCTCTCTTCAGAACAATGCACACGTGTGTGCACACCCAGAACTTGGGGACTCACAGTCCCAGGAGCATAAGCCACACCGCCATCCTCAGACACTCCACCTGCACAGTCGTCCCTGGGATCAACTTTTCCTTTCAGTCCTCGCGTGGCTCTGAATCATTCTCTCCAAAGTGTATCTTCGGCCACCCTGCCCCCATCAGACCCAGCCCACTGCTTTCTCCTTAACATAAGGTGCACCTCAGGGCTTCTGCCCTGGCCAATTTCTTAGTTGCCTAAATTCTCTCACTTGTTAACCTCAGCTTCATTTTGTTCCCTTCCCCTCTGCCTCCCTGGGTTTAAGTTGCTGCCATCTGTTCAGGGGTACTTGCATCTCTTGCTCTGAGTCTGTTTCTGGTTAGAGCCCTATGGGAATTCTCCCTTCTCTTCAACCACAGAAAGTGGCCCGAGCTTTGCTTGAACTGGAAATTTCATCTTGCGAGCCTTTCACTGAAATAGCTCCGGGCCAGGACCTCTTCGTTCTAGGTGCAGAGTGGAGCTTCGAGCTTGCTGTAAAGGAAAGATCTTCACAGGTAACAGTACCAACAGCTTTGGGTGCTTTGCAAATGCTCCACCCTACTTCCCCTCTGTTCTAGACAGGGTCATAACTAAATTTATACCTGTCCCAACTGTTCTTGTCCCATGATGAGTGGTAAAAAAACAAAAACCCTCTTTGTGTCCGTGGCAGTGATCTATTGCTGGTAGAGTGTTTATAAAGCAAATTTCACGCAGTGAATCCATGTGGTACGGGCTTCTGTACACCACTGCCAAGAGCGGGGGTGGGAGGGAGGCGAGGGAGGAGGAATGTGGCCATGAGAGGTAACCGGGGGAGCAGACAGGTTCATCGGTGAGAAGCCCAGCTTTGCCCATGCCTCTCCCTGCACCGGCCCCGGGGACATCGGGGTGGGTGTGTAAGGACCACTGCTCCAGTAAAGTTGGGTTCTGGGCCCATCAGGCGCAATAGAGCCTGGAGGTACGACAGGAGGCGGACCTGGACACATCCTGGGCTGGGGGAGCCAAACTGAGAACTTGGGATTCTTGTGGTCAGGGCCTGGGACAGCCTGGGGCTTGGAGCCAAATCTACCAGGGTATTTCTGGCTGACCCCTAGTCTTGCCCCTCCACTCTGGGGAGAGGCACATTTTATGGGTTTCACTTCAGAGTCAAACTGTGCCTTGGATAACAAATTCAAAGGTCTTCCTTCCCTGTTTGCATCACAGGCCTTGGTCACACTGAAAACAGAACCTACATGGGGGAATGTGACCTGGTCAGGCTGGCAAAGTGGTCTGGTCTTGACCTCGGGATTGTCTTAGGAGGGTGCTCTAGCTACTCAGTGTCCCCTAGACAGCCCCTGGACCACATGTATAGGGTTAGGGAAGGAGTACCTTCATGTCATCCTCACCTGTGCCTTATGCCCAGAAAAGGACCACCCTTCATGGAGACGGCCA
Organism: Mormoops blainvillei; assembly: GCA_004026545.1. Taxonomy (NCBI): domain Eukaryota; kingdom Metazoa; phylum Chordata; class Mammalia; order Chiroptera; family Mormoopidae; genus Mormoops; species Mormoops blainvillei. The sequence continues at coordinate 22,952 of PVJD01014633.1, forward strand.
ATGTGCAGGCCCTTGAGTCAAAGCTACCTTCTCCATAGACCCTGGCCTGGGAACTGGGCAGATGTCCGATGCACCTCTTTAATAACGGCCCTTTGCGAGCTCTGAGCCTCCGCGGGCCCTGAGAAGGGTAGGGACTAGAGGTGGTGGGCAGGAGGGGGCAGCGTGGGGACGGATCTGATGCCCTCAGCCTCATGCTGGCAGGACAACGCAGACGTTGAGAGCCGGGAGGTTCCACAAGGGTGGTCACCATTCACCAGTTAGCCTGTGCTGAGTCAGCCCGATTTCCCATTTCAGGGCCAGGGAAGGGAGCCGCAGGGGAAAAGTAGTAAGAGAAAGAAAGGGAATTTAAGGTTTAAAAGGAAAATGGCAAAGGCGGCTGCCGGGACTGTGGTGCACTTAAAAAGCAATTGTATTAAAAAAGGAGGTATAATTAGTAAATTGGAATCACATCTAGATTTAATCTAACTGAACCTCTCCTTCCTTCCCCTCTGTCAGAAGAGGCTGACAAAGAGTACACAGACGAGGCATCAAAACTCAGCAACATTCAGAGCTCCATCAAAGCAAGAGAAAGAACCCAATCCAACAGGTGGCCGAAGGCCCCGTCACGGGTGATTTACCCGAAGAGACAAAGATCTTGGCCACGTGCTTGCCTCTCTGTTCTCGCCGAGGTTCGAATCTTGTCTTCCCTATTCTTTCCTATTTTGGAACTTCCCACTAGGAGCACTATGAGTACCCAGCAATCGATTGACTTATAGTCAAGGTATAGACAGGGTTCCCAGTCTTGTTTTGTTTTTTTTTTTTTATGAAACCCGTAGGAGGCTGACACGCACATGCACAGTATCCTACCTAAGGTGTGCTCAGATTTTCGTGAAGCACAGAAAAAATGTAAGCACGCTAATGATTCCTTTCCTGCGTACGCCACATCCACAGTCATCGTACCCCGGGCGGCCTTCGGGCAGCGTGGCTGAGTGGTAAGTCCACCCTGTTCGTGTCCAATCAGAAAAGCATTTGGGAAGGCAAGTGACCGAGAGGAAGGGGGTTACAAGAACAATATTGAATTCATGCGTGTTTATTTTTAAAAAGGGGAAGCCACACATTTTATTTTACCTCATAACGAATTATCTGCTACATACTGCTCAGCTGCTCTGGACATGCTGCTGTGTCATGACCTCACGGGCGAGAACCACTGGCCTGGGCCAGTGTTCCCAGCTGTCAGACCGAAGGCCCGGGTGCGGGAAGGGCAGCGTGGACTCACAGGACGGGGTCCACGAATCCATGTACACAGGATGCATCACAGCACTCTAAATAAATAGCTTTTCTTGAATTGACACCACCACCCTTCAAATATATACAGGTGTGTAGGAATTAATAAAATTCATATTAATTTAAAAACTGCTGAATTCATAGTAGTTCCTTATCATGTGTTTTCTTGGTCAAGAATGATCAAAAGTACAATCTTAACTCTGTTAGGGGCTACAGTATAGAGAAGAGAGTGGAGATGCAAGAATCAAGATTGCCAATTATATAAAGAGGTTCACCTTTTCAGGCAAAAGCGTGGACAAAGGACTGCAGCAGAAAATTAGGCCAATGTTTCTCAGAGCGAGGTCACTGGACCACCAGCACGGAACTCTCCAGTTGCTGGTCAAAATCTCTAGAGGTGGGGTCTTTAATGAGACCTCCTAATGAGTTCCACTAAGTCTGAGAATCACAATCACTGGTTCAGAGTACACTGTGAGAAACAGCAGTGAGACGCTCCAAGTAGTCTCCGAGAGGTTTTTAAAGGAGAAGGAGAAATACCCTTTATTTTTATGGCAGGACGTGAACAGATGACACACTGCAAGGGACCCCAGTGCCTGCCCCCGTCCACGCTGTAGGCATTTTCTTGGCTTCCGGGGTGTATTAGAGACAAGGTTCACAGGGAGCATGGGATTCCCTTGCGCAGTTAGTCTTTTCTGTTGTTTTCCAAAAGCCCCCAGAGGTTTTGGAGACTGGAAAACAGGAAGATGATGGCCTTTGCCAAAGAGCTTCCAATTAGATAATGAAATTATTCTGTTTACAGAGTTTACAGAGATCTGAAAATAACACTAATCTTTCTCATGGAGGGACTAAAGGAGACTTTCTGATAAAGAGAGATTTTAAAAAATAATTTCTTGGCAATAGTTTCGGATTAGAAATAAATCATTGCTTAAAAATAGAATGAATGTTAAATCTCTTCAAGATGCTATGACAATCGCTAGGAGCAAAAATTCTTTTCTATAGGAATTTAAAAAACAAACAAACAAAACCCCCCAAACATATGGACTTTTGAGAATTATTTAAGAGGCACTAGAAACTCCAAGTTAAAAATAGCTATCACCAGACCCTAGGAGGAGAAAGTAGAATCAGCAATTATCTAACAACAAGAGTCAGTATGCTGAAAATCTAATTCCTGTCTCAGGAACATAGACAACGAGACAGTTGAGCCATCCGCTCTGCACAGAGCCCGAAGCCGGGCAGAGAGACTTGCCTTTTAAACCCAGCTTTGCCCCTGTGCAGTTTGTGTGGCTTTGTGCAAGTGACTTAACTCCCTAAGCCACCGTTTCCTCATCTGCAAAATGGGAGTAATGACAAAGTGGTCTGTCCTCACCCTCCCTAACAGGTAATTGTGAGGATGAACGGAACACGCACACGTGAGAGTTCAGTTACACTACCTGGCACAGGGTCAGCATTGATGCGTGTTAACGATGACCGTTTTTATATTTCTACTACTTTTATTTTAAACCAAGAATTGTCTGCAATGCCAAGATATTCAGGGCGTTCATAACGAGCTCTTTTATTGGGGGCGGTGGCTGTTGTTCAGGAGCGTTAAACTGGTGGATTTAAATTCTGCACGTACTTTGAGTCCATTATCTGATATTAAACCTTCCCCAGGGTGCTCTCCTCCCCCAATTCCCACGGCAGGGCTTGACACAGAGCATTACACGGTGGCTAAAGAAGAGTAGAGAGTGAGTGGATGTAGACCGCCATGAGCTCTTTTCTTCTTCCTTCCCCTAATAGCAATGATTGCAATTACAGCAACAACGAATGCTCTGGTCGTTGAGTGTCCCCGTGCCTGGCACTGAAGAGAACACTTTAACTGCCTTTTCCCATCTGACCCTCAGCAGCACCACAGGAGCAAGCATATGCGGGGTGGCTGCTGGGGATACTTTGCCACAGAGAACGGTGACGCCCCGGGATGCTTTATAGGCCCCCGATGTCTCCCTCGGTCATGCTCAGAATACTCTGAGGAGGGTCTGCTTAACTCCAGGTCCCTGCGTGGAAGATAACCAGCCCCAGGCCCTTCTTCCAACACAATCCAAGTGATGGTCTCAGCGCTCCTGTTCGTCAGGCTACAAAGCAGAGGTTCTATAGGAGAGGAGGCCTGTACCCCTGGGGGCCACAGTCTGACTCCACTCCCTTCCGGGCATTTCTGACATGTCTCTCTAAGGTTGACCACAGCCACAGTGAGAAGTACATATTACATTGCAACTCGGATGTATAGCTACCTCAAAGATTTTTAGGAAACAATGCAAGCATTCACATGAGTCCTTTTGATGTTTTCTTGTTCTATTTCATTCCCTCATGAAAAATAAGAAGGTGGAGAAACTGGAACCTTTATACAACTGAAGGGAATGTGCAACGGCCTAGTTTTTGAAAAATAGTTTGACGTTTCCTTAAAATCTCAAACAGGGTTGTTAAATGACCTGGAAATTCTACTGCTATATATTTATCCAAGAGAATGGAAAACTTACATCCATGCAAAAACTCGAACATCAGTCACTCACAGCTGCATTATTCATAGTAGCCAAAATGTAGATATAAGCCAAATGCCCACCAACTGAGGAATGAATAAACAAAATGGGATGCATATCCATCTGATGGGAGGTTATTCAGCCGTAGAAAGGAATGAGGCACTGATCCATGCTACAAAGGCGGCGAAACTTGAAACCATTAGGCCAAGTGAAAGGAGCCAGACACAAACACCAGGCACTATATGATTTCACGTAGATGGATTGTCCGGAACGGGCAACTCTATAGTGGTTGCTGCTGGGAGGGAAGGTTGGGGGGGGATGAGGAGTGGGTCCGGGGTCTCCTTTCGCAGTGATGAAAATGACCTAAAAGTAGATGGTTGCAAAACTCTGAATACATATAAAAATAAACTGTATGCTTTAAAAGGGTGGATTTATAAGTATGTGAATTATGTATCAATACAGCTGTTTAAAAATGATGTCTGTGATCCAATAAACGGGTTTCATCTTCCCAAATGGGTCACAACACAGTTGAAAATTACTGCCCTAGAGCGCGCCTCCCACTGCCCGTCCCCGGCTCCTGCCTGCCCCCTACGGGAGAATCCCTGCTTGACCTGAAGAGGTAGGAAGGCTACAGTCTTTGGTTGGGCAGATGGACAAACAGATGGAGAGGGGTGAACGTGTGAAAGGAGGGACGAAAGCCATCTGTGCAACGAGAACCACCGCCCTCCTTCAGTTCAGGAATCTTGGCTGCACCTGTGGCACCGCACGCCCAGCTGGAGACTGTGTTTCTGTCTCTCCCACTGGGTGGTCATGAGAACAGAGCTTTGGTGAGATTTCTGGGCGAGCACTGGAAGGTGCTGACTCAGTGGGATGGCTGTCCCCTTCGTCCATCACCCCCTTCTTCTTGCCTCAGATTTGAACATGATGGCTCAGTCTCCAGGACCCACCTTGTGACCTTGGGGAGGAAGGCAGGCCTAACGCCGGCAAAGCAAAGAACGGGAGACTGGGTCCTGATGCTTCTGGAAGCCACCTGGGCTGCCCGTCTCTGGGCTGCCTTCGCGTGGGCTGGGCAAATCCCTGATCTGTTCGCACCACAGTCTCTGGAATTAGCAGTCAAAGGGATTCCCAACTGATATGCCACCTAAATGAATCAAAGCGCCCCTTACTGCACGTGAGTCGAGGACGGACCCATCTAGAAACAGCAGCTGCTCTGCCGCCCGGGCCTTTCTGCCTCCCTACCTTGTGCAAGCGCTTCTCCCCGAGCCCCGTGTCTGAAGGGAGGTACCTGGTGATTTTAAATATCCTCAGGAGCCGAACACATCTGAGCACAGAGATGCCCAAGGGCGACATGACCTTGGTCTCCACCAGGATGGTCTCCAGGATGCCCCCGCACACGATGAAGCAGTCGAAGCGGTTGAAGAGCGACACGAAGTAGGCCTGCAGGCCCAGGCTGTACATCTTCAGCAGCATCTCCGCGGTGAAGAGCGCCAGGAGGGCCTTGTTGGCTGTGTCTGGCAGGTTCAGGGGTGGGTGCGACCCACAC